>BMAC01000995.1:378314-406741 GCA_014905375.1 Phtheirospermum japonicum | reverse complement strand
TGAGCAGTTTAGTTTTTATTTAGATTGCTTTCATATTTGGCTGAAACAATAAAATAATATGAATTTATAAATAAGTTTTATATATATATATAACAATAATATAGTCAATATATCTAATGTAGAACATAACTGTAGGAAAAATAATCAGATTATGACAATATTTATTATAGATTTGCCATATTTATATTTATATTTATATTTAGATATAAATATAAAAATATTAAAAATATATTTATAGGAAGATAGTTTTATATAAACACTTAAATGTGTACATGTGTATGTAAAATCATTTTATACAATGTAATATAATTTATATTTATACTATAAATCCATTAATATTGTTAATTTATACATATATATATAAATTATGTGTGTATACGTAGATAATGCAAGTCAACTTTAACATTAATAAAAATTTCCCACCAAAATGAGAGCAATCTAAAAATATACTGCTCTCTTATTATATAATTATAGATAATATTACCAAATAGCCATAAAATACTACAATAGGTAATACTTTGATTGGCGCTGCAGTGACTCGTGCTACTTATTGTCTAAAGTAACATTTTTTATGATAATTACTAATAATTTTCGTAAGTGTTACCTAAAATCTGTAATTGTAACGCTTATGGTGATTCTTTAAAAATGTTACCTAACATCTTTTGTAACACTTTTTTATGGGATGTAATAGTTTTTTTGTAACACTTTTCATTCAATGGGTAACACTTTTAAATAAATAAATAAAAAGCTTCTCTGCGTTTGAACCTTTGACATTGTCAAAGGGATTAAGAGCATATTGTCACGGGCGAACGTCCTCGGCAGGCGCTCGACAGCGGATCTTGCCCGTGCGGCATTGAGCATGCCCCTTCGAACATGTCAGAGAAGCATGGGAGCATCTCAGCTAGCCTTGTAGAATCCATTTGAGGGATCAATCGAGAAGAACAGTCAAGAAAGGAAAAAAAGAAAATAACCCATGGAGAATAATTGTTTTATTATACTCCGACTCGTTGTTAGGAGTTAGGTGTTTCTTGATACAAAGCCAATAAGACGAGCGGCCTATTTATACACTACAATGCTAGGGTTAGGGCTGTGCTTTCCCATTCAAGCGACTCTCTAGTCCAAACTCTTCGGCCCATCAGCTCCGCTCGGCTAGGAAAACCTTAATCTAGACGCTATACATACCATATACATCTGGCCCATGCATGGGAAAACCGTCCGTTTAGGTAACCTACCAACTAGTACACGTCCCGCACAAGAAAACATATCATACAGGGATTTCTTTCCAAGAAAGACTCCAACTGGACTTTGGCTCTCGCAAATCCGGATCAGCCCAGTACGTCCCGTAATCTTCGCTCTCCATGGGCCTCGTGTCACTCGGCCCACGTCGCTTATTGCTGGGCCACGCGCGAAAACCTGTCTGCCATACCCGAACATCTCGGAAAGCCTCGTGTAGTGCCAACCATGCCGCCACGCTCGCTCTCCCCCTTGCTCATACTTCAAGTCCTCGCCATGTGCCTCGGCTTGGTCTCGTACTCGCATGCATGCCTATCGGCCGCGCACGTCCCTTCCCCTCGTCCCGTTGCCATCTAGTCCACACAGATTGGCTAACACGCGTCGCTATTGGCGTCGTGTCCCGCTGCTGGTGACGTGTGCCACATGTCTCGGCAGCCTCGATAGAACAGACTCAATGCCACCCATCACCCGCTCCGCGACTCCCACCGAGTGATTGCGCGCCACATTGTGCGCATGTGACTCGCTCAGCCGAGTCACCTATCACGGACCGTGGTAATATGCTAACCATCTATACTACTATACTTTTTCGATAAAATTAACGATATTTATTATCATCTTTAATTGTATTAGGTTTAATACAAGAAAAAGAACGATATTTCTAAGATTCAAATCAACAACCTCATGTTATAACGCGAGCAAAAGCCTTCCTCCAAGCGAAAGAGGTTAAGGCAAAGATTAGCGAAGCTCGGGCTATGGGTCAAACCGAGGGGAGAGCTGAATTCCTAAACTCGGGAAAGGGGTAGAGGCTCATCCAAATTACCTTGGAAATAACCAAGCGGGCCTTTCTCCATTCGACCGAGCTGTACGACATCCTCGTGCCCAATGCTGAAGTTTTTTATCACTTTGGCTTGGATGCTCAGAAGAAATGGTCAGCATAGAACCCTTACACTCCCTTTGATCGTGCTACCCCTTTAAAGGACCCTCCTGAGCCCAAGAGCTTTAGCCACATCGAGGAGGATGACCAGCTTCACCAGATCGGGGTCCCTGTATTTGTAGAGCACGTCCTTCAGGCCTTTTGTGCTTCTTCATCAAACTCCTCTCCTCCCCCCTGAGCAGTCGCTGACCCTTTCTTTACCAGCGATTATTTCTTCTCCCACCTTTGCCAACCTGGGTGAGCTTCAGAGCGGAACTCAGTTTGAACAAGACTTCGGGGAAGTTTCCAGAGTGTCCGAGCAGATCGGGGGAGAGCTGAGCACGGAGGATTATGGGGCTTAGGCTAGCTACCTGTTCGGGTCGATTGTAGCTTGATCATATTATATTTTTGGCCTGTATTGAATAATATTCTCTGTTTGTTTCTGCGTTTTGTCTGTTATGCGCTAGGGTTTCCGTAAATGTAGGAACCCCTAGTACTATCGTACCTTCCCCTTTCTTTATACAACCAATATTTTTCTTGCGCATTTTTTATCATCCATCCATCTTTACTTGAAGAAATTGATATTCTTAAGAAGAAAACCCTCATTTCTTTTCAACGAAAACTTCTTTCTCTCAAAAGAGAATGCCAATCTTCGTGAAAAATTTTCGCAGCTGCGCAAGTTTTTGGACAGAAAGAGGCAGAAGAAACGATACTAAAAATGCGAGTGGGCCAAACTTCGCTAGCTGAATCGTCAGCCTCAAATCGGTATGCCGCTTGACCATCACCGCTAGAAATACTCATTCTGAGACCGAGCGGGTGGATAGGTACCGCCGTCGCCTTCATGAGACCGAGCGGGAGCTGTGGCGCATCCGAAGGGTCTTAGCTGCTGACCGGAGGACCTCCTCGTCCCATCCTTAAAGCCTTTTTGATCGAGTTCTATTTTCACGTAATAAGTGTTGTACTTTCCTGATAACATGTGGGGTTTCGTTCCTTGTATTTTCTTTGAATAATGCCATAATTTCCTTTCTTGATGCTTTGTGTTTTTCTTTTCTCATGTATATGATTAGATCAATGTTGTTTTTATAAGGGATGCCTTACCTTTGTTATTTTGAGATCTTGCCTCTGACTAACCAATCAGGTCAGGCATTTTTGGGAATGTTTGTTCCTTGGCAATTTTCTGGGGCTCATGTCTTTAGATGACAATCAGGTCAGGAGCTTTAGGGATATCCTTACCTTGGCCCATCGAGCCAACTTTTGGGTCTCATGTCCTTAGCTGACAATTAGGTCAGGCATTTTAGGTCTTATAGGGACATCCATCCTTTGGGCCAATCGGGCCAATTTTGGGGGGCTCATGCCCTTATCTGACAATCAGGTCAGGCACTTAGGTCTTCTAGGGACATCCGTCCCTTGGGCCAATCGGGCCAGTTTTTGGGGCTCATGCCCTTAGCTGACAATCGGTTCAGGTTGATATATAACACAGATATGCTAAACTTTTTTTTATAATCTTACACATTATCCTTACACATAGTATTTTTGTAAATTCGTTATATTCCACGCTTGTGGCAATCTAATCCCATCCAATTTCTCCAATTCACAAGCTCTGCCGGTGAGAACTTTTGTGACCTCATACGGTCCCTGCCACGTAGCATCCAACTTTCCCTTAGCCTTTCCCAAGTAAGCTCTGTGGAGAACCAGGTCTCCTACTTAGAAATGTCTCCTGACCACTGACTTATTATAAGTCACCCGAAATTGTCCCCGCATGTGCTCCATCTTTATGGTAGCTCGTTCTCTCTTCCCCTCCACCAAATCCAAGGCATCCTGTACCAACATCTCGTTCTCCTCCCCATTAAAGTTTTGAATTCTATGGGTTTCCACACTGATCACTGCGGGGATCACGACGTCCTTGCCGTATACCAAACTGAACGGTGTCTCTCCCGTGCTTTCCTTATGAATAGTTCGGTATGCCCACAAGGTCGAACTGAGCTCTTATACCCACTTGCCTCCTGACCTTTTTAGGCGCGCTTTAATCCCTTGCACCAATATTCGATTAGTCGCCTCGACCTGGTCATTCGCCTGGGGTGATAGACAGATGTGAAATGCTATTCTATCTTCATTTTCGAGCACTAGGCCCGAATTCGGGTTCCCATAAACTGTTTCCCATTATCTGACATCAGGATCCTTGGGATACCAAACTGACACACCACATTTTTCCAAAAGAAACGCATTACTACCTCCTCCGTGATTTTGCTATGGCTTCGGCCTCCACCCATTTACTGAAATAAGCTATAGCCACTATTAGGAATTTATTTTGGCCTGGGGCTGTAGGTAAAGGTCCGACCAGATCTATTATCCATTTTGCATAGGGGCAGGGAGAGTTCATTATCACGAGCTCCTCCGTAGGTCAATGTATGAGAGGAGAGTGTTTCTTGCATTAGTCACATTTCTTCACAAAGTTCTCTGCATCCTGCCTTAATTGTGGCCAAAAGTAACCAGCTCTCATTATCTTGCGCGATAATGTCCTAGCACCCATATGATTACTTCAACAGCCTTCGTGCACTTCTTTAAGAATGTGTGTGCCCTCCCTCTGGTTTAAACATCGTAGGAGGGGCTGTCCGAAACCTCTTCTAAACAGCTCTCCCTTGATTAAATAGAATCTGAATGACCTAATTCGCACCCTTACTGTTTCTCTCTTATCCCTAGGTAGCTCTCCCCTGTTCAAGTATATCATGATCCGAAAGCGCCAATCTTCTTCTTCTTCCTTTCCAATGCGTTTACTTCCCCTTCACCAAATCCCTGATGTGCCATTATCAGGGTAATTACTCTTTCCTAACAACCTGTGCCGAACTAGCCACCTTAGCCAAGTAATCAGCTTGGCTGTTCTCTTCCCTGGGAATTTGAAGTACATTCAAAGCGTTAATAGTTTTTGCCAATTCGTGAAACTGGGCCAAGTATTTCCGCATATGCTCGTCTCTCGTATCAAACTCACCTCTTATCTGTCTATAGACCAACTGGGAATCCACCCGGGCACATATGCGTTCTACCCCGAGCTCCTTCGCCAACTGTATCCCTCTTAATAGAGCTTCATACTCTGCCCCATTGTTGGACAAGCAATAATTCATTCGCACCGCATACTCCGTAGTCACGCCTTCTGGATCTATCAAGACTATTCCTGAGTCACAACCCAGATTTCCTACCAAGCCATCGGTATATATCCTCCATTCCTTTTCTTCCTCGGGAGAGCTGGTCATTTCCTGCATGAAGTCGGCCAACGCTTGGGCTTTAATCGTTGCTCGCCCCTTAAAATGGATATCTCGATGAGCTCAATAATCCACTTTACCAAACATACTGAGAACTCTGGTTTGCTCATTATCGTCTTCAGGGGCAGGTTAGTTCTGACCACTATTTCATATGAAAGAAAATAGGGGCGGAGCTTGCAAGCTGTCCCGACCAGAGGCAACATGGCTCGCTCTACTTCCACATACTGGAGCTCGTGTGAAGCCCGACCCAATTAACCTTATAAATATATTTACGTAATTTAATTACTTCATATAAATTTATTTCATTCCAACAAGTCTTATTTTATTATAACAATCTTTAGATTATTGATATTTGTCATTTACTTATTGTTTATCTTCAAGTATGCTTACTTGGACCAATTTAAAACAACTCTTAGTCAAGCCACTATTATAACCATCAAGTCCATTTATCATTGATTAACTCAAACCAGCCCATTATTATAGGCTTTAGCCCAAAACTCAACCAACCCGGCCCATACCCATTTCAAACCATATAAATACCTAAACCCTAGCTTCAAGCCTCATTTTTTTTCATTTTTACACACACATTCACGCTTAGAGCATCTTTATCCCCCCTCTCCTTCCCCTTCCCTTTTTCAATTCTCACTCCGCCACATCAGCAAAAGTACCCTCCACATCATTTCCCTCCCCTTCCCCTCCCCAACCCCTTTTCATCTTTTTTATTCACCCTACCAACAAACTTACTATTCATGGGTCCCACATGTTCCCCATTAATTTCATTTATACTTTTTATATTCCAATACAATTATATTTATCTATTATCTATTTAAACATTTTATTAATATAAAAATTATATATATATATATATATATATCTATATATATATATATAATTTGATTTTTTTATTTATAATAATTAATATTTATGACTACTTTAAATTTTTAATTAATAATAAAATTTATTTTTTTAAGTTTGAAAACTTATTTTATTACAATAATTTCTTTTATGAGTAGAAAATAAATTTTATTTTATTTTATATATATAAATAAATAAATTCAAATATATATATATATATATATGTATATATATATATTTCTTGACCTTTTTATTATAATATTAATTTAGGATTACTTTGAAATAATCAATGGAAATTATAACAACCATGTGAACAAAAATATGATATATTACAAAAGAAAACCCAAACAGAAGAAAAGAGAAAATAAATGCGACACACAACAAATGAAGTAAAAATACAACAAAAGAAAAAAAAAATCAAAATGCGGCACACAACAAATGAAGTAAAAAAACAACCACAAAAAAAAAATTAAAATGAGGCACACAACAAATGAAGTAAAAATACAACAAAAGAAATTAATCTTGATAATTGGTTTCATTCCAGATATGCTCAATCAGATCATTGCGAAGTTGATGATGGATATGTTTGTCCCTTATCTGAGAGCTTCTCTGCAAATACTGTTGAAAATCACGTGGAGCACCTTYAAGCCATGRATCTTCASGCTCTCCATCTTCTCTTCGCCAATTGACTGCACTTTCACCCTCGTCCTCGATTATCATATTGTGCAAAATGATACAAGCAAGCATTATCTGCCCCAAATRCTCTTTATACCAACCCCGTGCTGCACCACTTAAAATTCCCCACCTCGCTCGGAGCACTCTAAATGCGCGTTCGATGTCTTTTCTAGCAGCTTCTTGTCTCTGCTTGAATTTCCTTCTCTTCTCATCTGCAGGGCATTTGAAACTTTTGACAAATGTTGCCTATTCCGAGTAGATACCATCTGTTAAATAATAACCCTTTCTATACTCTGTCCGTTGATCGTATAACTCACTTCAGGTGCATGTCCATGCATTGAATCGTTGAATAATCTCATTCAACACATTTATGTCATTCCGTGCACCGGATAGGCCAAAAAAAGCATGCCATATCCACAAGTCTTGTGAGGCGACAACTTCGAGTATTATAGTGGGAGATCCTTGGTCACCTCGAGTGTATGCACCCTGCCATGCGACGGGACAATTTTTCCATTTCCAGTGCATGCAGTCCAAGCTCCCCAACATACTAGGAAATCCGTGTTTCTCTTCATGTAACGAAAGTATTCACGCAACATCGGTTGGGTTGGGTTTGCGTAGGTATTGTGTGCCAAATACCATTCGCACCGCCTGACAAAATTGAAGTAAGCACTGATTTGCTATATGTTCAGACATACGGAGGTACTCATCGAGTTGGTCAGCGGGACCCCTGTAAGCTAATTGGCGTATAGGTGCTGTGCACTTTTGGAGTGCTGTAAATCCTTTCCTCCCTGTGGCATCGCGTCGTTGTTGGAAGAAATCTGAATGACTTTTCACGCCATCAACGATATGCAAGAATAGTTGTCGTGACATTCAAAATCTCCGACGAAAGGTGTGTTCGGGATACACCGGGTTCTCAGCAAAGTAATCTCTATGAAGATTGAACTTTCCGCCTTCACGGTCTCGGTGAACCACCCCTCTGCGCCGACGTCTAGAACTCTCTGCCTGCTGAGCCGCACGTAGACTATCTATCTGCTGTTGCATCCAGGCATTTTCTTCTTGGATGGATGAATGATCACTTATCAATTCTAGTAAGTCTTGATAAGCTCTTCCATCATAATTTTCACCAGACATTTTTTTTTAACAATATTTAGTGTGAGAAATGAGAGAGTAATGTGATAATACTTTTATGAGAATATTTTAGTTGTATGTTTACATATTAGTTGCTGGTGTATTTATAGGGGAGATGATTGAAGTGGTAGGTGTGAATAATTAGAGGTAAAGGGAAGGTGGGTAGGTGTTGGTGGGTGGGGAAGTGAAGTTGGGTAGGTGTATAATAATTTATTGTTGGTGGGTGGGGAAGTGAAGTTGGGTAGGTGTATAATAATTTATTGGTGGTGGGTGGGGAAGTGAAGTTGGGTAGGTGTACAATAATTGACAGGTGGATGGGGAAGTGAAGTTGGGTAGGTGTATAATAATTAAATTTGTTCTATACGATCCACATAAACGCATACATAAATTCAATTGTAATTGAGAAAATCACATTTATTTGATAATAAACACAAATACATCGGAGAAATATGAACATTACGAATTAAAAACATAAATGCAAAATGCATCGGACAAAACACCAACACAAAGACATAAATGCAACAAGGCAACATAAAATAAGGCAACATACAATTAAAAACCTAATTTCTTCTTCAGCGCCGCACGCAGTGCCATATGGGCTACGAGTTGGTCTTCGTTCATGGCCGTTGTATCTTCCATTATTAGATCTTTGTACATCTTGAGCTCGGCTATGTGCATGGACTCTTCAACGTTCGCGAAATGCTTAGACTGCCTTTCTTGGATTCTTTCAAATCGCTCTTCACAAGCTTCTACATTGATCACATTTTTTCCCTTTCTCCTTCCCCCCTTGGCTGCTTTTTGGCCCATTGGACGAGGCAAAAATGTACTACTTTCACCCCCTCCAACATTAAAGTCAGTTCCAGAACCATCATTTTGATCATCCGTTTCAGATGTCCTAGACTTCTTTCGGACTCGTGTTTCAACAGAGGACGCTTGAAATTTCGGACTATCTCTGAGGACCTTCCAGCAGTGTATCCATCTGAAACCACTCCTTCTTGCTCCATTGTCACCGAACTCTTGAAGCGCATTTGAGAGGACATCAGAATCATCTTCGCCGCTCCTGTGGTTTTGCTTCAACCTGTTGTAGAAATTGTTGAAAAGTACACAATCTGCATTGAATAGAAAAAAACGAGTTTTTACTACTTTCGAAGTCCTCTCGACAGAGTTTTCCTCAGTAGCAGCAGCGTTGTAGTAATTTATGATGCGCATCCAGAAACTCTCGCCATCTTGGTTCGCGCCAACAACAGAATCACAACTCCCAGTAATATAAGATTCGCAAAGTAATATATCCTCCCTGTTTGTCCACCGCGCAATGCCCGTCTCTTTGACGCGATTAGCCATGGCTTCCTCTTTGCCTCGAATGGTCTTAGGTTTCCTGGGCGGATCTTCGTCACTATCAAGATAGATTTTATCCAGACTTTCAACCCCAACACTTGACCTCGGAGTAGCGCCACCTTCAGAACTACCGTCAGGGGTCAAGGTAGGAGTAACACTAGCGCAATGGGGCGGGATTCCATAATTATTAAGCATAACGTGTGGGGGTTGGTATGCGTACGGATTTGATAATGGGTACGCATTTGAGATACCATAATGAGGGGGAAGCATGTTGGTTTGATACTGTGTTAGATTTTGGGGGGGGGGGGTTGTTGGAAATTTTGAAAGATTGGAGCAGAATTGTAATTTTGCGTATTATCGTACCGGAGATAATTTTGAAACTGGGATTCTAGTTGAGTTGTCGGAAGATCACGAGAAGTTTGAATACTTCTCCGGTAGCGAGAATTTTCTGATGACCGGACTATTGTCCGTATCAGATGCATTAGAAATGTTAAAATTTCTATTCATGACTGATAAATGTATAGATGATGAATATGAGAATTGTGGGTGAGGAGAGTATGATGAATATGAGAAGTGCTGGTGAGGAGAGTTGAGGATGAAGGTGGTGTATTTATAACCAAGAAAAAAAATGATAAGATATGAATTTGGATAAGATTTTCTGAGATTTCGTGATGACGTGGAGATAAGAGATAAATATTAATTTTTTTTATATGATAAGATGAGATTTCCTTTGATGATGTGGAGATTTTGGATAAATAATAATTTTTTATTTTATTTTTAGATAAGATGTGATATTTATCTTACTTATATATACATTCTTGATTTTTTTTTCATTTGCAATTAATATTTACTTTAAAATTTTAATTAATAATATAATTTTAATTTTTTTAGGTATGAAACTTATTTTATTAATTTTTTATTTTTATTTTTTGAGATAAGATGTGATATTCTATTTTATTTATATATTTATTCTTAAATTTTTTTCACTTATAATTAATATTCATGTAAATATTTTAAAATTTTAATTAATAATAAAATTTTAAATTCTTTATGTATGGAAATTTATTTATTTTACAGTAAATTATATATATATATATATATATATATATATAATATAATATATATATATAAATTCAAACCAAAAAGACAAAGAAAACAAAAGAGGCGGAAGAATAGAGAAAAAGCAGGAAAAGAGAAGGAACGAAAAAAAAAAAGAAAATGAATTTAATGGGCGTTGCAGAGGTGGGGCCCAGCGGCCCACTCTCCCACCAGGCGCGTGCGATACACGCGCCAAGTTGATTGGCCAGGGGCGGCAACTGCCGCTCCACCCCTCCTCTCTTTCTTTCTTTTTCCTTTTTTCCTTTCTCCTTCCCCTCCGTCTGGTTAAACCCCTCCCCTCCCCCAAACCCCCTCCCCATAAATAAGGCCCCTCCCCATCCCTCCCCCACCCCTCCCCCATCCCCTTCTGCCGATAAAGATGGCTCTTAGTAAAGGGAGATTGAGGGTTTCATTCCTTCTCCTTCTCTCTCGTCGTGAACAGCCGCCGCCACCGTGCACTGTCGCCTTCCGAAGCTCTTCTTTCTCTCTTTATTATTTTTTTCCTTACGGGTTGCTTTCCGTTCGACCGCCGCATCACCGAGCGTTTTTGGTAGCCACCGTCGACTACCGCCTGTGAACGGCCGGTTCAGGCGAAGTTCGGGGAAGCAGGGAAACCGCCGTGAGGTGGCCGTGGGCTTTTTCCTCCGGTCTTCTGCTGCTTGTTTGTCGGTGATTGGCCGCCTTCCAGCCACCGCCGAGGATGCCGTAAAACACGGCCGAGGCTATTGTGAAGGGAAATCGAACCCAATGAAGGATTTCCTTCGGGGAATTGTTGGCCCTATTCAAACGATATCTAAATCCCAAGTGGGTAAAATGGTTTTCAATATAATTTCAATGAAAAGCCCATTTTTTCCTTATATCTGAATTCATTATTGATAATTTTTTGAAGCATGTGTTCTTGTTTTGGTGCCTGGGTGATTTAGTTTCTGAGTTTTGATTTGAAATCATTTTGAGAATGGCCGATAATTTAGGGGTTTAATTACTCTTGATCTGGTTATTAATTATCTTAAAAGCTAATTGGTAGTTGACTTCATAAGGGGGTTATCTTGGTTAGATGACTTACCAGATTGAAACCTGAAAATTGGCTAATGAGGTAAGATAAAGGCCATACGGAGAGTTTAATCAAAATTAATTACTTGATAAGTTAAATAATGGTAATAATTTAAGAATGATTAATTAATTTCATAATTTAATTAAATAAATAAAGCAAGACCATAATGGTATGGAATTGATTTTTGTCTCAACAGTCTGGAACTAGTAAATTTTTATTTATTTTTGTACTTTGGATATACTTTTAAGAATTATATATAATTTTGAACTCAATTGAAGATTTTAAAAAAACTTCAATTTGACCCCTCTAATTATCAATTTAGTCTTCTGAAATTATGTTTTGGTTTATTATGAGTTAACCCAAATCAGAGTCTTGAAAATTTTAGATTGACCCCATAAACTTTTAAAAGTTTTTAAAATTATATTTTAATCCCAATTACTTTACTGATTTTCTAAAAACGTAACATTTTCTTATTTTTGAGCCGAAATGGGTCAAACGACTTTCAAATGATTTCAAATTCGAACAATAGCTTCGTTATAACATTCTCCTATGTAACACGTATCCAAAATTACAATTTTACCCTTTGAACTTCTAAGTTCAAGAATCGAGTCCAAACGTCTTTATTGTACTATTTCGCTTCCAATTATACTAGTTTCATTTCCAAGTGTCTTAGGACCTTCTATATATTACTTTAATATAGTTATATTATATTTTAGGACTGTACATGGGATTTTATCTGGAAGTGACGAGGCTTTTCATGTATTAGATCGGGAACCTCGTAAAGCAATCGTAGTTATATGCTCGGTCTGGAAAGAACTTCAAAGAAGGTGAGTAAAACTTTCTTCAACTGGGGAGTTTGAAAATTCTCAAATTATAATGCGTTGTTAGTGCTAATCTGCGAGTAAAGTATTTTAACTGGAAAGATTGAGATTTTCCAATTCAAGAAGCACTTGTTGCTTAAACATATTTTTCTGTTTGTACAAATCTTTAAAAAAATAGTATTTTGAGGGGAAATATACAAGTGTTCATTGCCCTTGTGCTTGTTCTTAACCATAAGTTCAATTATATGACTTTATATCAAAGGTTATTGATATCGTTTGAACTCGATTGTTGTTATTGACTGTCTATTATCGTTTGTCTGTCAACTGTTACACTTTGTAACTGTCATTGTCTTTCACTGTACTGTCTGTCTGCCTGTCACTGTTACTGTCTGTCAGGCACGAGTAGTTTAGGCAATCAACCGAGCATGTTGCCTTTGGTTCTTGCTTGACTACTCGTGGTACCTATTCCCATTGTTCCTGGTCGGGTCGGAGACGACGACAGGATTTGAGTCATAGATTGGGTATATTCTGGGATATGACGTACCCTGGGTTTGAATCCCATAGCTAAAGGGACGTCGAGCCTACTGGGAGGGATAAGGAGATTAAGGCTGCGGCGTGGAGTGTCACCTTTCATGGTGAGCGGAAACGTATGGGTCATGTTTGATCGACATTGATTCTACGTTTATGTGAGTTAATCTGGCCCGGAAGCTAAGTGCTACGCGTGGGAGCCACCTCTAGAGTCCTTCGGGAGCTAAGTGCTACGCGCGGGAGCCACCTCTAGAGTTCCGTACCCGGACACTCACTAATTGGACTGACTGTTTTAGAACGCGATAGCTTTTCATGTCTGTTCAACTATTAATTGTTTCAATTGATTTCTTAAAAACAAATTAACATTTTCTGTTTGTTCTAAATGTGATAATTGGTTAGTTTTTGAGAAAATCTATTGTTTTCAATTGTTAAATGTTTCAATTAAGTTTTCAAAAATAAATTAGTATTACTTGTGTATTTTAAATACGATACTTTGTTAGATTTTGGGAAAATCTATTGTTCCGTCTTTCTAAAATATTTTAATTTTGATTAAAATACTGAAGTCATAGATTGATTGGATTATGTGTTTGTTACTGACTAAAGTTTTGTTACACGCGTGAAAATAGTTTTGCACACCAAGTGCTTTGATTATATTATGAAAATTATTTTCTGAACTCTTTTCAATTTTATATTTTAAAAGAAAACTTGCATTTCATTTGCTTGCCCTCACTGAGCTCTTTTAGCTCATGCTCTCGTTTATTTTAAAACCAAACTCTCCAGATATCGACGATAATGCGAATGAAGTTGACTTCATTTTTCAAAGTGAAGACTGACTCGTCTAGAGATTTCTTTTGTCGACTTCCTTTTATTGTATTTTATGTATATGAAAGCGAATTTAAGGTGAAAGTTTGTTTTACTTATTTATTTGATTATTATTAAGGTAGTATTTCAGTTGGGGCGTTACAGCTCGGCATCATGCAACACCTTACTCCAATAGTATTCTAGCTTTTTCATCCTGCCTTCCTCTCTAATCAAAGTTGTGCTTACTGCCTGCTTACCCACAGACATGTACAAGATCAAAGGCTCACCCACAACTGGTTTGGTAAGCAACGACATACTAACCAAATGCTCTTTCAATCTTTGAAATTCCCCTTGACATTCCTCATCCCACTGGAATCGAGCCTTCTTTCGCAAGGCTCGAAGAAATGGCAAGCTCTTTTTTGCCGAGCGGGGCACAAATCTGCTAAGGGCTGCTATCCTACCTACTAGGCACTTCATCTCTTCGACATTCCATGGGGCCTGCATATCCATAATGGCCTTTATATTCTCTGGATTGGTTTCTATTCCCTTCTCCGTGACCATGTATCCTAGGAATTTTCCAGCTCGTACCCCAAAGGCGCACTTCTTGGGGTTGAGTTTAATTCGGTACCGTCTAAATGTATTAAAGGTCTCCCTCAGGTCGTCCACATGTGAGGTTGATATAGTGCTCTTGACTAGCATGTCGTCCACATACACCTCCATTTTTCTCCCGAGCTGAGCTTTGAACATTTTGTCAACCACCCGCTTGTACGTTGCTCCCGTATTTTTAAGTCCGAAGGGTATGACTACGTAACTATACGTTCCCTTTGGGGTTATCAAGCTAGACCACTTCCAATCCTCCTCCGCCAACCTGATATGATGGTAACTCTTGAGAGGCGTCCATCATTCTGAGCATTTCGCAGTCTAAGGTAGAATCCACAAGATGATCTATCCTCGGCAAAGGGTAATGATCTTTAGGGCAAGCCCAATTAAGATCTCTTAAGTCAATGCACATCCACCAATATTCTTCCATTTTTGGTACCAATACCACATTGGAAAGACATTCTGAAAATTGTATTTCCTGGAAGTACTTAGCTCGCAACATCTTTTCTACCTCTGCCTCGATAATAGCTTCTTTCTCAGGACCAAAGTTGTATTCCCTTTGTTTCACTGGCTTCACTGTGGGACTAATTTTGAGGTGATGCTTGGGTTATCCCTACCAAGTCTTGGGGAGACCAGGAGAAGATGTCAGCATTTCCTCTCAAAAAATCCACCAGCTCCACCAGGGTCTCTGGATCCAATGTCGTTCCCACCCGCACGACTCGGTTGTTGTCCCCCGAGCTTATCTCCACCGTCATTAGGTTTTCCTCTTGCCTAAACAGCTTTGGCGTTGCTGTTTCTATTATGGCCCTTTTGGGACTTCTCTCCTCTTCATTTCGTCTGATTCTCTCTACATACGATCTGCGCGATGCGTACTAATCACCTCGAACTTCACCAACCTCATCCCTAGTAGGGAATTTCAACTTCATATGATAGACCGAGATTACTAGAATTGGCTCAAGGATGGCCTCCCCAGCATAACATTATACGAGGACGGGGAGTCTACCACCAAGAATAATACTAATTTGTTTTTTCTAAACAGCCCCCACCCCCCCCCCCCCCAGAGAAACTAGAAGGTTTACTGCTCCCAATGGCCGCAGAGCTCCCCCGAAAAAACCAACCAAAGAGTTCGTGGCCTCCTCTAACTCCATATCCAAATTCAGCTTCTTAAAACAATCGTAAAACAGAATATCTGCAGAGCTACGTGTATCCACAAAGACTCTTCTCATATTGTAGTTTGCAATGGTAGTAGTTATTACCAAAACATCTATATGAGGTGCGAGGACACCATTCTCGTCCTCAGATCCAAAGCAGATGTTCAACCCTGGAGCTAACTGTCCGACCTCACTTGCCTTCCTTGACAAATCTCTCGCAGATCGTACGTAGTTATTCTGGGCACGTCACGAGTGCTCGTCTCAGTCTCCTCCTGTAATCATTTGAATCTCCCTCATATTTGCTGGGACTGGTTATCCCTCTTTCCATTACCATGGCTACTATCTAGCTCACGCCTAGTCCCCTGACGTTGATCCCGTCTATAAGAGTCAGACCTGGGCTATATCCTCCTTACGTGCACAAACTCTTTAAGGTGCCCTCCCTGTACCATCTGCTTTAGCTCGTCCTTCAGGTGCGTGCACTGATCTGTGTCTGACCATATTCGTTGTGATACCTGCAGAATAGATCAGATTTGTCCTTTTTTGGCTTTTGCGCGTATGTCCTTGGCCATTTAAGGTCGGGGTGACGCTCAATAGCCTGCAGGATTTCGCCCTGAGGCGAGGCCAGGGGTGTGTACCGGTCAAATCTGGGGCATCCTCCCGCCAGATCTGTCCCGAGTTTCCTGACCTGAATCTTTTCTTCTCTGTCAGCTCATTCTCTTTGTCTCTCTCATTCATCTTTTGGCTTCAAGGCCTCTTCCAAGTGAATATACTTTTTTGCTCTTTCTAGGAGCTCCCCGAATGTCAGTGCTGGTCTGACTACTAACGATTGGAAGAACTCTCCCTTCTCGAGTCCCTAGGCCATGGCATTTATCAAGAGTTCCTCAGATGCTGGCGGCACCTCTAGTTTGGCATCCGTAAAGCGCTTTATATATGCACTCAGGCCTTCTCCTTCCTTCTGTTTCAAACTAAATAGCTCCAGTGGCATTTTCTGGTACTTCCTGCAGCTGGTGAATTGTGAAAAAATTCAGAACTAAACTCATCAAAGTTGCTTATAGATCTGGGGGTAATTGGTTGAACCAAAGCTGAGCTGATTTAGTGAAAGTGGTAGGGAAGACCTGGCACATCAAGGCGTCCGAAAATTTATGCAGGGTAACTGCATTTTCGAACTGGCAAAGGTGATCCCATAGATATGTCGTTCCACAATACTCGAAGCCCACAGATGGATACGAGGTCGGGAGATCGTCTCATGATGGCCTCCGTAAACGGGGTGCTTCGTTGCACTGGTCCCGCCAAAGTGCCCGCCATTTTTTTCTTGACTTCCCTGACCACCTTTTGAAGATTCTGCATCTGCTCAGTGAGGTCCGGGTTGTCTTACTTGAGGCTTCATTGTCTGAGCTGAAAGAGCTCTCTTACTCTTCCCGGGCTGGAGTTCTGGCCATGCGTTGAGTGGTTTGGGTTAGCTCCACATCGACTTGATAGGTTGTTTTAGGCTGGGGCGGCGAGAGGACTGCAAATTTCTTCTCCACAGCCGCTTCCACCGCCTTGCCGATTAACTCCGATATTTGTTGTAGAAAGGCAGCGTTCACCAGTCCGCTGCCGGTATGTGCTGTTGCTTCTTGCGGAGGTTGAGGTGTATATTGCCTAGCTGTTGCTGATGTCCATGCCGGCTCTGGAGCCCCCGTCGGCGTGGCAGAACTCGATGTGCAACCTAGCTCCGCCACGAGGTTTCGAACGAGTCCATCCGATTCCATGGTTTTCTGCCTCACGCCTTAACTCGGTTACCTTTCCCACAGACGAAGCCAATTGTTTCACCCTGAAAAATGCCCACCAAGAACACCTGCCTCCTCCTGGAAATGATCCGACCTGTTTCACAAGAACACGTTAGAAAGGACCACCGAGGGGATTTCCGGTGGAAACCTCTTCGATGCTTAAGTCAATTAAAAGGTTTTTATATCGAAATAATTCAAGTGAAAGTGCTCAGAATGTCATACCTTTCCTAGCCTTGAGGCCGAGATATTTATAATACTCACTAGGTGGGGCCTTTCCGAGATCCCAAAAACAAAACCCGCGAATCTTGGACCGTAATTTAGGACGACCTGATCAGGTTATTTTTCTCTGGAATGACCTGATCAGGAAGCTTCCTCCATGAAGGACCACAGTTAAACCAGTCATTAACTTCTCTTGAATTCTTAACCTGATCTCCATAAGATCCTATCCAAGATTTGAGATCGGGCCAGGATATGTTTTATTGAGCCATAAGACCATCTTTCTTGCTCCTTTCTCACTTCCTGAGGCATCAGCTCAGGTCATCCCAACCAGATCTACCCAAATCATTTTATGACCTACCATCTGATCAGGTCGGGTACAGATAGGTCGTACCAGTCACAATTGTGCGTACCTCATTAGTGTGCATGTATTACCCTCTATTTTCTCTTTGGATAAGTTCTCATATTATTAAAATATTCCCTTTCATCACATGTTTTGCACATCCTCCAATTATGTTTCTCTTTCATTGACTTTTCTTGGCCACTCTTTTTTCAATCTTCAATACCAACGACTGAGGCATAAGACTTTTAAAACTATATAACTTCATCCAGGTTTGTGATTCTCTTATTAATATAAGTGTTAAAGGCATCTTCACATGTCAGTACAATATATTGTAGAGTTAGGTGTCATGACCATCCTTTGTCGAAGAGGCTCCCAGTTTCGGGAAGAACATTCAATATCACATGCATAATTTTTCCATAAATCTAAACTTAAAACAGAAATACACCACAGATAACAAGACATAAAAATTATTTGAAACTTCATAACATGTGCACAATTTATTGCACAATTGTGCTCAAGTTAATACATTACTCTGCCTATATTGACACTTACTTGTGCAAAAACCACATTACACCTATATCAACTAAAACGACAACACGCATAGAGCTTTTAAACCATATTAGACTAATTGTGCATAATTTAATGTATTACTTTGCAAAACTAGTAGCATTATTGTGCACATATTTTCACTTAAATGTGCAAACACCACATTATACTTACATCAGCAAATATGATGTCGAATGACAACACATATATTTGTGTTAACTCATATTGGATATATTATGCCAAACTGATAGTATTATTGTGCACATATTTTTGCGTAAATTTACATGTGAGATATGTTACCTTAAATTGACATAGGTCACCTCGCTCCATGGTAAAATAAAATTAAAAAAAAAAAAAATCTTAAAATCAATTTGAATCGTATGAATTACAAAATGCATCAAGGAGATTTCAAAACTGGAATACTGATTAGAGTAGATTTGTCCTTATTTTTATTGGTATTTTATTATATTTTTCTATTTGTTTTTGGTATAAGTTGGACGATTTAAGCATAATTCCATATTTTTATAATTCTGACTTATTTTACCGTAATTTAATCATAATTGATGCAAATAGGTGATATTTCATTGTTTTCACCTTACAGCTAAGTAACCGGAAGAGTTTAGGGCGTAAAAGATGAAGTTCGATGTTCGAGAATAGAAGAACAAACTTTCCGATGAAATGAGTAGCAAAAGATCGAGAAACGGAGACCGACGCTCAGTGACGCGACCGTCGACGCACTGTCGATGCGAGCCATGTCAGCGAGTCATGACCGCATCAGTCGACGCTCCGTCGACGCACTGTCGATGCTACTTGTTGAAGCGTCGATGTCGACGCACCATTTTCGACGCAACGTCGACGCAACTTGCTAAAGCGTCGATGTCGATGCACCCCGTCGACGCACCTGCCCAGCCGATGCGCACACCTGCTGACCAGACCTGCCGAGCGCTGCCGACCAAGTCTGCCGAGTCCCGCCGAGCGCCAGCGAGCGTCAGTCGACGCTACGTCGACGCGACGGCCCAGAACTCGGATTTTAGGGTTTCTTATGCGCCAAGACTTGTAATATCTATTTAAACCCTCATTATTTCGGATTTTGGGAGGAGATCCACCAGAGGGACGATATCCTAGGGTATTTTAGCGTACAGCAGCAATAATTCCACATCTTATAACAAGATTTGGAGACGAGGATCAAGGATCGAAGAGCGACAAGTCCGAGACTTCAATTTCGCATTCAGAACTCAATCTTCAACTAAGATCAACGTTCAAACTCCGGAATAGCTGGAGCTTTTCATTGCTTTCCTTAGTTRCAATAAGTATTTCTGAACTCTTAGATAATTTCGTAGTTAATTGTTTAGATAATTTCTTAGTTAATTCTAGTTTTAATTAGTTTAATTGTTTCATGCTTGAATATTGGGGATTGGTTTAATTTAGTTTATTTATGCAAGTCGATTTATGTTTAATTATTCGTACTTAGATTCGTATGATTCAATTGCTTAGTGATAGTTTCTTAAATTCATGCTTTAGATACAATAATTAGCTCTAAATCTTCGTAGCGTTAATCGATAATTTAGTTATTGCTCTTAGTTGATAATTTAGAATAATTAATTTAGTTAGCTTTAGTTTATTTACTGCCTAGTTCGTAATGATCAATTCAATCTATCGAAAACCCCAAATGTATATGTATGTTATTCGTAATTGAGGAAAACATAGAAAGGACCGAACAGTTGTTTCCTCGAGAGATACGACTCGAGTCAAACTCATCACCCTACAGTTACCTCGTACACTTGCGAGCAAACTGACGTGCTTTTAAATTAATTATTAAAAACGGGGTGCACAAAAGTCTGAGTCAAAAATTTGGCGCCGTTGCCGGGGAAGCAACGAGTAGGAATTTAAGATGTTTTTCGTTTTAACTTTGGCATTTTATGTTTACTTTTAATTTTCTATATTTATTTCTTATTTTCGCTCTTGGCCTTTGCCATTTGATACGTTGACGTGTTGTTGAGCTTATGCAAGGAAGGCGATCACTTCAACTGGACCTTGTGCCATTCATTGACAAGATCCACCGTTCAAATCCACCGAGACCAAGACCCGTTTTTATTCCCGAGGACGATTCCTCAACAAAAACTGATTTTGCTTGCGATCAAGCTCCCGACATGATGTTAGGGGCACAATCGGTTCGAAACAGCGATTCCCCACCACGAACACCACCCCGTCCCAATCGACACGGGTATGGGAGTGAGTCGTTTTGCAAGGACAACCCCTACCACGAGCTTATTGGGCTAATTATCAGCAGAACGTAGGACAAGACGAAGGGATTAACCGGCAGAACAACATGATCAACCACCAACCCAACATGGCGAATATGAGACCAAATGGGGAAATGAACAACAACGCTATTCGCCAACACAACATCGAGAACGTGGCGATTAGAAACGAAGATTTTATGCAGCACAACGCGTATGCTAACAACCAAAGGCACGTGAAAAATTGGTTGGAGAATCAAGATCACGGATACGAGCAAAATAACTTCGGAAGGAGATACGAGCGTGAGCACCAATATGCACAGGATGACCACTACAAGAGAGTTAATGAACAAGTTAGAGAAGCAAGGGGAGATCGAGCACTTAGACAGCGCGAATTGGCACGTCCAAAGGTTGTACCCTTTAGGTCCACCATTGTTCTTGGACCGACCGCGAGGGCAGTGGAAATTAAACCGCATCAACTCAACCTACTCCCAACCTTTCATGGGAATGCGCATGAAGACCCCTTGGCATTTTTAAATTATTTCGTTGATGAAGTTGGCCGATTCGTAGTTCATGGCCTTCACCAAGAGGAGGTCCAGATGATTTGTTTCCCGTATAGATTGAAGGACAAGGCGAAGTCATGGCTACTTTCCTTAGAGCCTAGTTCATTAACCGACTGGGATATGATTAGCGAAAAGTTCCTAAACCAATATTATTCAGCCCAAACAACGGGGCATCTTCGGAGACAAATCGCTACTTTTGAGCAGTTAGAAGGAGAGCTATTTTACGAAACGTGGGAGCGCTACAAGACACTTTTGCAAGCTTGCCCCCACCACAACTATTCTCCGGAGATGACTAACCAGTTCTTTTTCGATGGTTTATTGGACCATGGGAAATGAGAGGTAGAGATAGCAGCGGAAGGAGATTTTGGAGATTTGACAGCACACGAGGCAAGACAAGTGTTGGAGAAGCAAAGCAAAAAGTCTAGACAAACCAACTCTCGGCCTCATAAGATGAGAGTTAACAAAGTTTCCATTCCTGATCCTGATTTAGATGATGGCAAGTTAGTGAAGGCGAAATGTGAGGAGATATTTGACGAGAAATTAGCTGCTTGGAAAGCCGAGCGAGCTAGCAAGGCCAATGCGCAAAGGATGGCCGTAACATGTAACCAGTGTGGATCCCCCCAGCATTCAGCGGATGTGTGTCCAAACAACATTGAGCAACATGAGGATGTTAACGTGACCCAAAATTATTCGAATCAAAAGAAGTACACACCTCAACGTGATAATCCTCTTTTCAAGTGGGACCCTGGAAATCCAAATCATATGCCACCTGATCCACAATATCCACCACCACAATATGCTCAAGCACAACCAGTACCGCCCCCACAAAACAATTTTCATACGCAAGGGAAGACATCTAATGCGACTTAACCAAATGATCAGCTGTTGGTTTGGCCGCAAAATCAAGTGGCCGAGACGATTAGCAATAGAGAGGGACTTACGAAGGTGAACGCAAAGATTGATGAACTCTTGAGAAGTTGAGCGGAATTGACCATCTTTCCGGTATTGTGCATGATCTAGCTAAAAACATGGATAGAATGGAGAGAACTATGGGACAAATAGCAACTGATATTGCTAGGTCAAATAAGGAGAAAGACAATCTACCAAGCCAACCGGAGCAAGCATCGGCGGTTCACGTCCTTCGTATTGGGAAGAAGATCGACAATGGCATAGAGAACCAAGATGAGGAGCTTGTTCCTAAACCAGTGGACAAGATACATAAATCTACCAATAGATACGTGCCTGGTTCCATTCAAGGAACAATTCCGAGCAACACCCTTGGCAAAGACGAAGCATCACTGCCGAAGCAATCGACGACATAAATTAAGGATGTTGTTCCTTTTCCGAGCCGGTTGCGCCCGGCGAAAGAGAACAAGAGGTTCATGGAGCTATACAACCTCTTGAAGAATGTCAATATCAACCTACCACTTTTGAAAGTAATAAAAATAATGCCCGCCTACGTAAAATTCTTTAAGGAGCTTGCTTCGAGAGAGAGACGTTTGGCGACGAATCAATACGTTCCATTACCAAAGGAGGTTAGCGCGATTTTTAAGAAGCCATTGCCACCCAAGGAACGCGATCCTGGAAGTTTCTGTATCACTATTTCGTTGTCCAATGGACAAAAAGCGATAGAAATGTTAGATCTTGGAGCAGGGATAAATTTACTGCCATATTCACTTTATCAAGAATTTGATCTTAGACCACCTAAGCCGACAACCATGCACCTATAATTAGCCGATCGCTCGACCCGATGACCCTTGGGAGTAGTCGAAGATGTTTTAGTTCAAGTTGGAGAGCTCGTAATTCCAGTTGATTTTGTGGTTATGGACGTCGGCGAGGTACCGAATGAAGGTACTGAGCATACCATCTTACTGGGACGCCCGTTTATGTCTACTTCCCATACGCTAATCGATGTTCACAAAGGAAGGATGACCATGACTGTTTTGGGCGAAACAGTGACGTTTTCTTTAAGAGATATTCAACACACTCCCTCCCCTATCATGCAAGAAGATGATTCATTCATTGATCCCGTTACTTCATACGTAAACGAGTTACGAGAAATTGCAACTTTGAACAAACTGAGCGACGGGGACGACGCCGGATTTTCTACCGAGGGAGGGGATAAACGAGTCGATTCAAGCAAGAAGTACGACGAGTTTGAGGAGCATATGCACTTCAGTGGAGAAGACTTGATCGAGTTATTAGGTATTGACATGCGCGATATTGTAGAAGAATTGGGAGACGATTTCGATGGGGAACGTCCGCATAAGCCACCAATAAGTCGCCCAAGTCACGATTCTATCGACCCTAACAAAAAATTTTGATTTTCACGCAAAAAGAACAAGGGCGAGGCATATTTCGACAATTGGGCGAGGGGAGAGAAGAAATCGAAAGAGGTTCGCACGAAGGAAGTTAAAAACTTGCAGTTTGAGGTTGGAGATTTAGTGCTATATAACAACGAGCGTAAATATGACCCAGCTGACTTTGGAGCTGCATGGAGCGAACCATTTTCGATAAAAGAATTGGATGAGTACGGCGTAGCCACGTTGTATGACGAGATCGGAAAATTAACCTTTCAAGTTCACAAGCATAGACTGAGGCCTTATCATGATGAAAGGAAGAAGAGTCGTGATCGTAATTTAGTGGAGTTTGGAGATCCACCATACGTTTGGAATTAAACGAGCAAAATAGTGTCGAGCAAGCGACGTTAAAAATTGCGCTTCTCGGGAGGCAACCCGAGCATTTTGTATCCTTTTATATTTTATTTTTATTTATTTATTGTCTTATTTTGATTTTTATTTGTTTAGAACAGATGGAAGAACTCGGACGGGGAGAATTGATCGAATGAGCGAAGAAAAACACGCCCAGGATTCCGACCGCATCGACGCCGAGGATGCTCGCGTCAGTCGACGCGGCGTCGACGCTAGATGCCGAGAATTTATATTCTGTCGCGTCGACGCGACCCGCGGACCGGCCCAGAAACATTTAAAAACCGGATTTTTGGCCCACGACCCGACCCATAAGAGTCTTGACCCGCGGGAAACCCAGAAAACCTGTTTAAATACAGATCTTTTCTTCCCTTTTCTCACTTTGTTTCTTTTCTAACTTTAAAATTTTAAACCTTCTTACCATCTTCACAATTTTATTGCTATAATTCACTTCACATCAAGCTGAAAACAGGAATTACATATCTCAATCCCGCTAGCAAGGCCAATTTCGGGGCAAGATTCGAGCTATTTTTCCATTCAAGCTACTTAGAGCTTGGAGCAATTTTCCGGTCAATGAGCAAATTCGGCCATCAATAACGAGGTACTTCGCTTGAAACTATCTTGGYACCATATCCTTATTGTTMTTTMGTTGTGTTGGGAAGTTTTTGGTGRAAAGATTGTTGAAGTTCTTAGTTGATTGAACACGCACGCCAAGTGTTCGACAAAATRCCCCAAAGAARYAAAAGTTTTATTTTTRAAGGTTTATCACCCCCGTTCAATTTCYTTTTGTGTGATAATGTCTCGAGCGGGTAAACGTAAGGATATCTCGGGGAAATACAGCGCACCYTTCCCGATTTTCGACAAAAAGGAAGGGGACATGTTTAAAAATATTAGAAAATGGGGTTTTGCTACTCATAGGACTTTGAACGTCCAAGGAATTGCGGATGAGGCCTCGAATGGATCGGAACACCACACCGATCTTTCACATTACGTCGACGGCCTTGGTTGTGGGTACTTCGCCCAAATGCACTTGCCCGGTTTTAGAGAACTCATGCTCGAGTTTTTCTCCACTTTGGCAGTCCGGAACGACGAGACATTCACTTGTCGACTACGAGGTAATGATGTTAGTGTAGACGAGGAGATTTTTGGGCACATTTTCAGTTTCCCGACCGTAGGGGACCACCCGGTTGGAGTTCAAGGGTTCGATTTAGCCTCTTTTTGGGGAATGATAACCAGGGGAAATACGGGCGATTGCAAGCGTTTTCCTTGCTCAAAAATTCAAGAGGACGCCCTTTACGTTGCCTACAAGATCCTCGAGCACATTATTTTATGCAAGAATGAGGCCACCTATGTGACCAAAGCCGAGCTTTATGTTCTACAATGCCTCGTTGATGGTCGTCAAGTCCGGTTGTACCCAATAATTTTGCTAGGGCTTTACAACGTCACCAAGGGTACTCCGGGAAGCAAGTCGCCACTTCTCTCATTTGCACCATACATTACCGGCCTCGCCCGTCACTTCGGGTTCGATCCGGCCACAAACGGACTTAGCCCACTCGGGACCACTTCATTACCTCTTACGCGTACACCGGCACCCCGAGTGAGGTCGTCGACTAGAGGAGGATCTTCGTCTTGATTATACGATGACGACGACGATGGCGACGAGGATATGGAGCAAGCCCGCCGTTCTACTTCGGGACCGAGTCCCGATTGGGGACAATTTTCCGAGGAGAACCGAGCATTTCAAGTGAAGATGTTCGATAAGCTCCAAATCATCGACGAGAAGATTGATGCGAACCACGACCAAAACCGTCGAAGTTTGAAGAAGATGCGAGCTCGCATTTCGAAGCTCGAGGAGCGATTTGAGGCGGCATACCCCACACCTAGCATGGATGTCGACGAGAAGCCCAACGAGGACGATGAGTCCCGCGAGTTCTAAATCTCGTATCCTTATTTTTATTTATGCTTTCTTTATGACAAATAAAAAAAAATGAAAAATATAAAATCCAAAAATATTGTTATTTTCTTTGTTTTCGTTTGTTTTGTTTTTCTTAGGGAATTTCCCATCACGTACGTTGAAGAAGTGGCCAATTACACAATTCACGACTAGCGGCTCGACTACTATTATTTCAGGGATGTTTTCTTTTTCCTTCTTTTTTTTGATTTTTGGATGTATTTCTGGCAATCAGGAGATTGCCGGGATTTTTAGAGAGGGGGGTGGTCGAGTGTGATTTGTATTGATTAATTGTGTAATTTTATTTGATACTTGGCCTGTAATAATTATATGCTTAAACGTGATTAATTGCTATTTGTACGCTTAATTGTGTTTGTATGGCTTGCCTGTCGAAGTTGACTAAGTATGATTATTTGTTTTCGTCTTTGAGCGTGTATAAGTGCATAATTTTTCAAAATTTATTATTATATATGGTAAAATGGTACTTGGACGCAATCGATTTCACGAAACCTTTAAAGCAGCCTCAATTCAAAAATTTTCATGCAAAACGCCACCGAGTAGCCTGAGTGTTTATCATTTTTGCATGTGCTTGAATGAGTTTCAGTCTTGATATCTCTTTGAAACCGCTGTGTGCAGTCGACTTTGAACATGAKMTTAAGGCACAGAAAAAACCCTARTTCCGGCCATATCCATAAATTTTAGCCACTATAKATTCRGAATGAGCCAATCATAGCCAAATATCCATGCCTATAGCCATGAGTGTTTTTGAGACGACCCTACAAACCAATAAAGCGTGGGGTAGYAGTTCGTTATTTTTATTGGTTATTAGAGTTTTGGAATTCTTATTAGGAATTTATAATTTTATTAATTTTTGTAATAAAAGACCACCATCCGGAAAAAAAAATAATAATAAAGACCCCATAAAAAGAATAAAAGGGGGATAAAATAAAAGAAAAAAGATAAAAGAAGAAAATGAAGGATGGTGAGTCTAGTTGGATCGTGTTAAGTCATTGCCTATGCGCTTGTAAAGGCTTGAGTTTAATTGTTTATTTTATGAAGCCTTATATTTAAAAGGCAAAAGAGTTGTGATTAAGTGGTTTGAGGTTATAGTCGGTTTTACGGTTTGCGAGTAGGGAAATAGCCTATATTTAAAGGCTACTGACTCAAACTTTTGTGCACCCCTTTTTAATAAATTAATTTAAGACACGTCAGTTTGCTCGCAAGTGTACGAGGTAACTGTAGGGTGATGAGTTTGACTCGAGTCGTATCTCTCGAGGAAACAACTGTTCGGTCCTTTCGATGTTTTTCTCAATTACGAATAACATACATATACATTTGGGGGTTTGAATAGATTGATTCAATCATTATAAACTAAGACGATAATTAAGATAATTAAACTAATTAAATTAATTACTTTAAACTAGATTATCAATTACGAACTAAGCAGTAAACTAAAGCTGATTAAACTAATTATTCTAATTTATCAACTAAGAGGAATAACTAAATTATCAATTTAATGCTATGAAGGCTAGAACTAATTATAATATCTAAAAGTATGAATTTCAGAAACTATCGCTAAGCAATTGAATCATGCGAATCCAAGAACCATTAACTAAGTATAAACTAAATCGCATAAATAAACTAATCATCCAATATCTGAGCATAAGAAACAATTAAATTGATTAAAACTAGAATTAACTAATAATTTATCTAAACAATTAACTAGAAAATTATCTAAGAGTTTAGAAAACTTATTGAAACTAAGGAAAGCAATGAAAATCTCCAGTTGTTCCGGAGTTTGAACGCTGATCTTGGGCGAAAATGGATTCTCGAGCGCGAAATCGGTGTTTCGGACGCGTAGAACTTCGATCCTTGATCCGCGTCTCCAAATCTTGTTATAAGACGTGGATTTATTGTTACTGAATGCTAAAATACCCTAGGATATCGTCTCTCTGGTGGCTCTCCCCCAAAACCCGAAATAATGAGGGTTTATATAGATATAATAAGTCATGGCGCGCAAGAAACCCTAATTTCCGAATTCTGGGCCGTCGCGTCGACGTAGCGTGCTGGCGCTCGGCGGGACTCAGCAGACTTGGTCGGCAGCGCTCGGCAGGTCTGGTCAGCAGGTGCGCGCGTCGGCTGGGCAGGAGCGTCGATGGGGTGCGTCGACATCGACGCTTCATCAAGTTGCGTCGACATCGATGCTTCAGAACGTAGCGTCGACGTTGCGTCGACGGAGCATCGACTGACGCGGTCATGACTCGCTGACATGGCTCGCGTCGACGGTCGCGTCAGTCGACGCGACTGAGCGCCGGTCTCCGTTTCTCGATCGTTTGCTACTCGTTTCACCGGAAAGCTTGTTCTTCTATTCTACTTCTTGAACATCGAACTTCGTCTATTACACGTTAAAACTCTTCCGGTTACTTAGCTGTAAGGTGAAAAAATAACAAAATATCAACTACTTGCTACGATCAAAATACGGTAAAATAAGATAGAATTATAAAAATACGAGATTAAGCTTAAATCGTCCAACTTATACCAAAACCAAATAGAAAAAACGAACTAAAAAAGCTAATAAAAATAAGGACAAATCTATTCTAATCAACTACCCCACGCTTTATTTGTTTGTTCGTCCTCGAAACAAA
>BMAC01000995.1:358543-368992 GCA_014905375.1 Phtheirospermum japonicum | reverse complement strand
ACCCAAACATTAATGATGATCGGATCAACGAACAATTGGAAAATGAATTTGCCAATTGGTTCAAACATTATGTAAGACGTTCGATACCGAGATGCATATCATATAATTATGGTATCTATTTATATATTATATTTCCAAAACTAAAAATAGTTTGTCAGTGTCATAGGCTAGAGATCGTTCGAACAATGTGATCGACGAAAACATTAGGAGTCTAGKTGAGGGTCCATCAAGATGTGTGAAAACGTATACCAGATGTAAGATAAATGGTTATAGATTTCACACATTGGAGCATGGATCTAACAAAGCAACATCGAGCAGTGGAGTATGTATTAAAGGATCAACTATTGGGGCAACCGAATATGATTATTACGGTCGTCTCATAGAAATTGTGCAGCTCGAATACATCAGCCGGATGGAGAAAAACACACTATTGTTCAATTGCGAATGGTTTGATCCATCAACTGCAGGCACAAAAGTCCATCCAAATTATAAGATTGTCGATATCAATCATAAGCCTAGATTCAATCGATATGAACCTTTTGTACTTGCTTCCCAAGCTGCACAAGTATACTATTGTGCATACCCAAGTTTGAGACGAGACAAATTTCACTAGTGGGCAACGTGTAAAATCAAGGCGCGATCAGATGTTGAGTTTATCCAGCCTCTACCAGAAGAATCATTTCAAGAGGAAGCTATAGATACACGCAGTCCGATTCAACTCAACGATGTCGATTTTCAGTTGCACGACCTCAATGATAATTACGTGGAGGAACTTTGTAATAACGAGACAAATGATGATACAGAAGAAGAGTTACTTACCGATCAAGATACAGATTAAGATACGGATGAAGATGAGTTTGGTGATACCTTTAATAGTGAAAGTGATTAGTTTGGTAGAAATATATGTAATTTATTCTTATTGTAAAACACACTTTTTTTTATAACTACTTTTTTTAATTTGGATTTATTAATACGTTTGGTGTATAATATATACTCGTATTTTGTAAAATGCTCGTATTATTATCTAATAATTTTATCAGATGTCATTGCGTCGAGATTCTGGTAGCGTGGGTTGATCACATATGGAGTCGGTTAATCGTTTAGCTGATTTCAACACCGACTACATGGGTCTCGGCACTGATCATCCAGCGCAGACACCTTATCAGACCCCAACACAGACCCTGACGCCGATGTCGCATACACCGTCACAGACCCCATCCGACGTGGGTACATCACAGACCTCGTCACGACGACAGTTAGTCCCACCGCAGAGGGGGGCAGTTCAGGTTTATATTGCAGGGAAGATGTAAGTAAATCAATGATTTTAAAATTGTAATTATCATTATGATTAAATTCTATTCGTAACAAAAAAAAAATAATTGAATACAGGCATCACAGTAGAGGGGGCAAGGTGTCCACTATACTCCGTATAATCTTTGAGAAGGATCTCCATCCCGCCGGGTGGTGCTATAAGGCGGTCCCTAAAGAGGTTAAGGAGTTTTGGTGGGATATATTTAAGGTAATTATTATTTTATGTCCGAATTTGTTAATATTTACCGTAAAAACACAATCATATGTATCAATTGAATTGTAATTATTGTTTTATTTTGCAGGAGATTTGTTATTGGGACCCGGCGGCCTATAGTGATGAACAGATACAGAGTGTATTTTTTCCGATGTTCGGGGCAATCTACGGGAGGCAGCTTAACGAGTATAAGCAGTATGTTACCTCCCATAGTGGTAATAGGCCGGACTACATCCCTGAGGAGGTCTTTAGGTAAACGATTCTGTTATATGTTTTCTTATTAATTAGATTTTTTTATTTATAACATATAATTTATACCATCTTATATATCATGCATCTCAACTAGGGCTTGGAAGGTCGAGTGGGATAAGCCCCGAGAACAAGGCCAAATCCGAGCAGTGCAGCAAGAACAGGAGGAGCGAGCCTGCTGGGCCGGGTACTGGGATGTCGAAGCACAGGGGGGGGGGGACGGGCGCTAGATCTACTATCGATTATGCTTTGGATATCGTAAGTAATTTTAGATTATAATAATATAATATTTATTGTTTAATTTTAATGTTAATTATTTGAAAATTCTATTTGGATACAGGAGCGCGAGACGGGTGAGACGACTAAGTGCTACGATCTTCTTTTACGTACGCACCAAAAGAAAGACGGCGCGTTTATCGATACGAGATATAGTCTTATTAGTGTGAGTCTCTTTCTTATTTTTAACTTATTCTTTGATTTTAACGTATACTTTTAATAACGAGTTGTATTTCAGGAGGAGTACGAGTGACAGCTGACACAGGAACAGGAGCGTTCATCTTCCCAGGAGGGGAGTAGCGAGGTTGACCAGGACCGGGTTTTCCTCGGCGTCGTCGGGTCGAGCAAGGGACGGCATTACGGCATCGGCGCGTATGGGAAGGTGGTGGCTGCTATGAAGGGTTTATTCAAGGGCCGCTCTTCTTCCACCTCCTCCCAGGCTGATAGGACCCACGTCAGAGAGCTCGAGGCGCAGGTCCAGGCTCAAAGGGTGGAGCTCGAGGCGATGCAGCAGCAATATGCCGAGGAAAAGCGATAACGTGCAGAGGAGCGCCGGTGATTAGAGTGGATTTGTCCTTATTTTATTAGTATTTTAGTTCATTTTTCTATTTGTTTTTGGTATAAGTTGGATGATTTAGGCTTAATTTCGTATTTTTATAGTTCCAACTTCTTTTACCGTATTTTGATCGTAATTGATGTAAATAGGTGATATTACATTGTTTTTCACCTTACAGCTAAGTAACCAGAAGAGTTCAGCGCGTAATAGACGAAGTTCGATGTTCAAGAATAGGAGAACGAGCTTTCCGGTGAACGAGTAGCATAAAGAATGAGAAACTGAGACAGACGCTCTGTCACATCGATCGACGCTCCGTCGACGCGAGGCATGATCTGCGACGATCGACGCACAGCCGATGCAACCTTCTGAAGCGTCGATCCTAGACGTGTCGGTCGACGCAAGGCCGACGTAACTTTCTGAAGCATTGATTCAAGACCGCGTCAGTCGACGTACCCGCCCAGCCGACGCGAGCACCCAGGTAGCGTCGACGTCGAGCGCCAGCACGCGTCGGTCGATGCACTGTCGACGTGGCTGCCCAGATTTGCGATTTTAGGGTTTCTTGTGTGCCAAGACTTTTTATATCTATTAATACTCTTCATATTTCAGATTTTTGGGAGAGACACGACTATCTTAGGTTATTTTAGCCTAGAATAAACATATTTTCACATCTTATATCAAGATTCGAAGACTGAGATCAAGGATCAAAGAACAACGAGTCCGAGACACCAAATTCACGTTCGGGATCCAACCTTCGCCCAAGATCAACGTTCAACTCCGGAATAGCTGGAGATTTTCATCGCTTTTATTAGTTCCAATAAGTATTCTAAACTCTTAGTTAATTTCGTTGTTAATTTCCTAGTTAATTACCTAGTTAATTCTAGAACTAGTTTAATTAGTTTAATCGTTTCATGTTTGGATATTGGATTTATTTAGTTTATTTATGCGAGTTGATTTATGCTTAATTATTCGTTCTTAGATTCGTATGATACAATTGCTTCATGTTAGTTTCTTATATTCATGTTCTTAGATTCGTTAATTAGATCTTAGTAGCGTTTGATTGATAATTTAATTATTGCTCGTAGTTGATAATATAGTTTTGAATAATTAGTTTAATTACTGCTTTAGTTTATAATGATCAATTCAAAATCTTTTACAACCCCAAATGTATATGTATTTTATTTTAGTTAGCAAATTGAGAAAAATGTCCTAAAGACCGAACAATTGTTTCCTCGAGAGACACGACTCGAGTCAGACTCATCACCCTACAAGTTCCTCGTACTCTTGCGAGCAAACTTACGTGCTTTAATTTAAATATCTATAAGTGGGGTGCACAAAAGTTTGAATCAAAATTTTGGCGCCGTTGCCGAGGATGCAACGAGTAGGTATATAGGATGTTTTTCGTTTTAAGTTATTAGTTTCTTTTTATTTACTTATTTTCGCACTTGGTCTTGCCATTTGGTACGTTGATGTGTTGTTGAGTTTATGCAAGGAAGACGATCACTTCAACGCGACCTTGCACCTTTCATTGACAACATCCACCGTTCAAACCCACCGAGACCAAGACCTGTTTTTATTTCCGAGAACGATTCTTTAGCAGCGACTAATTTTGTTTGCGACCAAGTTTCCGACACGATGTTAGGAGCACAATCGATTCGAAGCAATGATTCCCCACCAAGATCACCTCCACGGCCCGTTTGAAATGGGTATGGGAGTGAACCAATCGTTTTTCAAGGACAACCGCAACCCCGAGCCTATTGGGCTAATTATCAGCAAAACGTGGAGAATGCGAGACAAGATGCGGGGAGAAACGAAGGAGTGAACCAGCAGCACAACGTAGTCAATCATCAACCCAAAATGGCAAATATGAGGGCAAAACGAAGAGATGAACGACAATGTCATGCGTCAACGCAACATGGAGAACGCGGCATTTAGGAATGAGGATCTTTTGCAGCGTAACGCATATGCTAATAATCAGAGGCACGTGAATGCTTGGTTGGCAAATCAAGATTATGGTTACGAGCAAAACAATTTTGAAAGAAGATATGAGCACGAGAACCATTACGCATATGACGACCACTACGAGAGAGCTAATGACCGAGTTAGGGAACCAAGGGGATATCGAGCACCTAGACAGCGCGATTTGGCATGACCAAAGGTTGTACCTTTTAGATCGGCAATTGTTCCTGGACCCACCGCAAGAGCAGTCGAGATCAAACCGCACCAACTAAATCTACTCCCAACTTTCCACGGAGGTGCTCATGAAGACCCTTTGGCATTTTTGAACTATTTCGTTGATGAGGTTGGAAGATTCGTGGTTCACGGACTCAACTAAGAGGAGGTGCAAATGATTTACTTCCCGTATAGCGTGAAGGAAAAGGCGAAGTTATGGCTACTCTCCCGAGAGCCTGGTTCGTTGTTTGACTGGGATATGATCAGCGAGAAATCTTTAAATCAGTACTATTCGGCCCAAACTACGGGGCATCTTCGGAGACAAATTGCCACTTTTAAACAGTTGGATAGAGAGCTATTTCATGAAAGGTGGGAGCATTACAAAACGCTTTTGCAAGATTGCCCCCACCACAAATATTCTCCGGAGATGACTAACCAGTTTTTCTTCGATGGATTATTGGACCATGAGAAAAGAGAAGTAGAGATAGCAGCAGGAGGGGATTTCGGAGACTTGACAGCCACCGAAGCGAGACGGGTGTTGGAGAAGCAAAGCGAGAAATCTCGACAAACCAACTCTCGGACTCGTAAAATGTGGGTTAATGAGATTTCCATTCCTGATCCTGATTTAGATGACGGCAAGTTAGTCAAGGCAAAATGTGCAGAGATATTTGACGAAAAATTAGCTGCTTGGAAAGCCGAGCGGGCAAGCAAAGGCCGCTGCACAGAAGAATACTGCAACATGCAACCAGTGCGGATCTCCTCAACATTTAGCAAATGAGTGTCCAAACAATATAGTGCAGCAAGAAGACATTAACGCAATTCAGAGTTATTCAAACCAAAAGAAGTACACCTCAAACGTGAGAATCCTCTTTTCAAATGGGGCCCAGGAAGTCCGAATTACATGCCACCCGATCCGCAGTACCTGCCACCACATTCGCAAGCACCACCGCCACAAAATAATTTTCATACGCAAGGGCAGGCGTCTAATACGGCTCAACCAAATGATCAACTGTTGGTTTGGCAGCAAAATCAAGTGGCCGAGACAATCAGCAATAGAGAGGGACTTACAAAGGTGAACGCAAAGATAGATGAACTCTCAAAGAAGGTGAACGGAATTGACCATCTTTCTGGAATAGTGCATGATCTAGCTAAAAATATGGAAATGATGGATAGAACTATGGGACAACTAGCAACTGACATTGCGAGGTCCAACAAGGAGAAGGACAAGCTCCCAAGTCAGACAGAGCAAACATCGGCAGTTCTTGTCCTTCGTAGTGGGAAGAAGATCGACAATGGCATAGTGGACCAGGATGAGGAAATTATCTCTACACCAGTAGACAAGCTACATAAAACCACCAATAGATATGTTCCTGGATCCATTCAAGGGACAATTCTGAACAACACCCTTGACAAAGATGAACCACCACTGTCGAAGCAATCAACGACGCAAATTAAGGATGCTGTTCCTTTTCCGAGCCGATTGCGTCCAGCGAAAGAGAACAAGAGGTTCATGGAGCTATACAACCTCTTGAAGAATGTCAATATCAACCTACCACTTTTGGAGGTAATCAAAATAATGCCCGCCTACGTTGAATTTTTTAAGGAACTTGCCTCAAAAGAGAGACGTTTGGCGACAAATCAATACGTAACATTGCCGAAGGAAGTTAGCGCGGTTTTTAAGAAGCCATTGCCACCCAAGGAACGCGATCCTGGAAGTTTCTGCATCACTATTTCATTGGCTAATGGACAAAAGGCAGTAGGAATGCTAGATCTTGGAGCAGGAGTGAATCTACTGCCGTATTCGCTTTATCAAGAATTTGATCTTGGACCTCTAAAGCCGACAACCATGCGACTACAATTCGCCGATCGCTCAACCCGACTACCCTTGGGGATAGTAGAGGACGTTTTAGTACAAGTTGGAGAGCTCGTGATTCCGGTTGATTTTGTGGTTATGGACGTTGGCGAAGTACCGACTAAGAGCACGGAGCATACCATTTTATTGGGGCGCCCGTTTATGTTTACCTCCCATACTCTGATTGATGTTCACAAAGGGAGGATGACAATGACCGTTTTGGTTGAAACAGTGATGTTTTCTCTAAAAGATATTCAAAACATTCCCTCCCCTGCCTTGTTAGATGATTATTCTTTTGTTGACCCTGTTACATCGTGCGTCCACGAGTTAAGAGGAATCGCAACTTTGAACAAATTAAGCAACGAGGACGACGTCGGATTTTCTATCGAGGGAGGAGATTCACGAGTTGATTCAAGCAAGGAGTACGACGAGAAGCATTCGAGTGGAGAAGACTTGATCGAGTTACTAGGTATTGACATACGCGATATTGTAGAAGAATTTCTAGATGATTTAGATGTGGAGAGAAAAGCACATAAATTTGAGCAAAGGGCGGAGTTGAAGCCACCAATAAGTTGCTCAAGGTACGGTTCCCTCGGCCCTAACAAAAATTTTTTGCAAACAAAGAATAAGTGCGAAGCATATTCCGAAGAACGGCCGAGAAATAAGAAGAAATCAAAAAAGGTTCGCGCTAAGAAATCCAAAAACATGCAGTATGAGGTTGGAGGATTAGTACTATATAATCACGAACGTAAGTATGACTCAGCTGATTTTGGAGCTGCATGGAGCGGACCATTCTTAATAAAAGAATTAGACGAGTATGGAGTAGCCACGTTATATGATGTGGTCGGAAATTCATCCTTTCAAATTCACAAGCATAGACTGAAGCCTTATCATGATGGAAGAAAGAAGAATCGCGATCATGAGTTGGTGGAGTTGGGAGATCCACCACACGGTTGGAATTAAACGAACAAGATAGCGTCGAGCAAGCGACGTTAAAATTTGCGCTTTTCGGGAGGCAACCCGAGCGTTTTGTATCTTTTGTATTTTATTTTATTTAATGTTTTATGTTGGTTTTTAATTGTTTAGAACAGATGGAAGAACTCGAACGAGGAGAATCGATCAAACAAGCAAAGGAAAAACCGACCCAGAATGCCGCCCGCGTCGGCGCCGAAACTGCTCGCGTCAGTTGATGCGGCGCCGATGCACCTGCCGAGAATTGCTTTCTGTCGCGTCGATTGGGCTCGTGTCGGTCGATGCAGCGTCGACGCGACCCTGTGCCCGGCCCAGAAACGTTTAAAAATCGGATTTTGACCCGCCAAACCCGACCCATGCGGCTTGACACGCGGGATTGGCCAGAAAATCTGTTTAAAAATAACCCCAAACACCTCCTCTTCCTATTTTTCTTCTTCTCCACTCCAAAAATTTTTGCGATTCTTGCCTTCTTCATAAAATATCTTTCTTAAAAATTCCAAACCCCCCCCCCACCAACTCAACACCCAAAATTCAACCACATTGCCCAGAAAAACACGCCCACCATCTTACATTCAAACAAAATTCCCTAAATGAGCTATTTAGGTTTGGAGCAATTTGGGGCAATTTTTCGGTAACAAGCTAATTCGAGCTACACTTGATGAGGTACTCCGCTTAAAAACTCTCTTGGGACTATTATATTGTTGTTTGGTTGTGTTGGGAAGTTCTTGGTGCAAGGATTACTCAAATTTCTAGTTGGTTGAACACGCACGCCAAGTGTTCGATAAAATTCCCTGATTAGAGTAGATTTGTCCTTATTTTTATTAGCTTTTTAGTTCGTTTTTATATTTGTTTTTGGTATAAGTTGGATGATTTAGGCGTAATTCTGTAATTTTATAATTCCAGCTTATTTTACCACTTTTTGATCTTAATTGATGCAATTAGGTGATGTTTCATTGTTTTCCACCTTACAGCTAAGTAACCGGAAGAGTTTAGCACGTAAAAGACGAAGATCGATGTTCAAGAATAGAAGAACAAGCTTTCCAGTGAAACGAGTAGCAAACGATCGAGAAACGGAGACCGACGCTCAGTCGTGTCGACTGATGCGACCATCAATGCTCGGTCGACGTGAGCCATGCCAGCGAGTCATGGCTGCGTCAGTCGGCGCTCCGTTGACGCAGTGCCGACGCTACATTCTGAAGCGTCGATGTAGACGCACCAAGGTCGACGCAACGTCGACGCTAGCTTCTGAAGCGTCGATGTCGACGCTCTCCGTCGACGCACCTGCCAGCCGACGCGCGCACCTGCTGACCACACCTGCCGAGCACTGCCGACCGAGTCTGCTGAGTCCCACTGAGCACCTGCTCGCATCAGTCGACGCTACGTCAACACACCGTCGACGCGACGGCCCAGAACTCGGAAATTAGGGTTTCTTGTGCGGCAAGACTTGTAGTATCTATAAAAACCCTTCATATTTCGAGTTTTTGGTGTGCCACAGAGACGACAGAAGAACAGACGACCCCCTAGGGTATTTGAGTTGATAGTACACATAATTCCACATCTTAAAACGAGATTTGAAGACGGAGATCAAGGATRGAAGAACAACGCGTCCAAAACATCGAATTCGAGTTTGGGATTCATTCTTCACCCAAGATCAACGTTCAAACTCCGGAATAGCTGGAGCTTTTTACTGCTTTTCGTAGTTACAATAAGTACTCTAAACTCTTAGTTAATTTCTTAGTTAATTTCTTAGTTTAATTGTTAGTTTAATTCTTAGTTAATGCTAGAACTAGTTTAATTAGCTTAATCGTTTATGCTTGATATTGGATATTGGTAAATTTAGTTTATTTATGCGATTGATTTATGCTTAGTTATTCGTTAATCTTAGATTCATATGATAAATTGCTTAGTAATAATTTATTATATTCATACTGTTAGATTAGTTGCTTTAAATTCTTAGTTCTTAAGTTTAAGTAGTTTAAATTATTGCTCGTAGTTGATAATCTAGTTAGAGTAATTAGTTTAATTAGTTTTAGTTTAATTATTGCATAGGTTATAATGATCAATTCAATCCATTTAAAACCCCAAATGTATATGTACGTTATTCGTAATTGAGAAAAACATCCGAAAGACCGAACAGTTGTTTCCTCGAGAGATACGACTCGAGTCAAACTCATCGCCCTACAGTTACCTCGTACACTTGCGAGCAAACTAACGTGCTTTAAAATTGATTATTAAAAATGGGGTGCATAAAAGTTTGAGTCAAAACTTTGGCGCCGTTGCCGGGGAAGCAACGAGTAGGAATTAAAGATGTTTTTCGTTTTATTTTCTGTTTAAGTTTTTATTTTATTTGCTTTTACTTAGTTTTTGCCATTTGGTGCGTTGACGTATTTTTGAGTTTATGCAAGGAAGGCGATCACTTCAACACGACCTTGTGCCATTCATCGACAACATTCACCGTTCAAATCCGCCAAGACCAAGACCCGTTCTTATTCCCGAGGACAATTCCTCGACAGCAACCGATTTTGCTTGCGATCAAGTTCCCAGCATCATGTTAGAAGGACATTCAGTTTGAAATGGCGATTCACCACCGAGATCACCACCACGCCCCATTCGAGCTGGGTATGGTAGTGAACCAAACAAGTCACACTCTACTAGACGCGACGAAAGGAGAAACGAATGAGTTAACCAGCAGCACAACACAGTCAATCACCCGCTCAAAATGGAGAATTTGAGGTAAAACGAAGAGATGAACAAAATGTCATGCGTCAGCACAACGTCGAGAACGTGGCATTTAGGAATGAGGATGTTTTGCAGCGAAACGCCTATGTTAACAATCAAAGGCACGTGAAC
>BMAC01000995.1:242991-335318 GCA_014905375.1 Phtheirospermum japonicum | reverse complement strand
TGAAGGTTATTGACTACCTGAAATTGCATTTTCCTGTGAATTTGCTTCTGCAGTTACATTTCAGTTCTATGTGATTACTCTTGAATTTCTTCAACGTGTTTTTTTTTTTTGGCTCAGAAAAATATGATAATTGTTTTTTTTTTAATATTGGAAATTAGACTAAATCTCAGGTCGTTTTGGATATTCTGTCGCCAGTATATATTTAATTGTGTTTGTATTGGTGTGGATGACTGGTATGATAGCCTGATTTCATTAGCAGGGGCTGGTGCAACATCAACGGTAATCAGTTTTTAACATGTTATGTAATTGCTGTGCCAGTAGATTGAATCTTTATGTTAATATTTCTTCTTTTTGACATATATAGTCTCATTTCCAACTTGGCGATTAAGAAGTCAAAAACTCAGATGTATAAAAACTCTAGGAGAAGTTTCTATTGATGTGATCATTTGTGCTTGGGGTAAAAACTTCCTTTTTAAGATACCTTTGTGTGTTAAAAAAATCCTTCAAATTTTGTGTTTAATTTTTGTGGCAGGCACTTTTGTTGAAGAAGCAGGCACATCTATAAGTACTTCTTGGAATAGGTAATTTTGTTCATTTGCCCTGTTTTCTGAGTTTTTAAAATCAGTTATCTTCAGTTTTCTATTATTTGTTGAGGTGTATTATTTTGTGCAGCTCGAAATGGAAGTCTATGTTGCAGTTAATGTACAAATTTACATTTGACTAAATTTTTTGAAAGTCTGAAATTTAACTTAACCACTAGGTCCACTACAAGGGTCAAGTGAAGTGTTTTGATTTGATTTCTAACAGCATGTTTGTCTTCAAACTTCAGCCCCATTATTGTATAAGTGCAAAATCAAAACCAAATTAGTCATAAATTTCCACAAAACCTGTTTTTAAATTTAGATAAAATGAATCTTGTCATGTTCACAATGATGTGCAAAATTCAGAGTGCACAAGATTAGTTAAACTCTATTAACAGTTTAGATAAAGAATCACATGTTGTCTAGGTGGCACGTGCAGTGTGCATATGTCAAAACAGCTATTTCATTGTTAGTGATTGGAATTTGTTTGTATGCTTGTTCTTGTGCTTATGTGAACTGTTCATGTTTAAAGTGTTGAAAATCGTAACGATGTTTTGTCTCAACTGCAGGTCTTTTTGCTGGAATCGTGAAGAGCTAGACGGGCGGAGTTTTATTAGTAGGGCCTAAATACATTGAACACTTGCAAGACCTTTTATTGCAATCACTGATGTTGTTTGTCTGTATAAATCGAGAATGACTTCTGGTAGGTATGTTACATTCTGAAAACATGTTGGGGATATCTGGAAAATGTGTGTTTTGCGCAAATGTGTACTTTTAGCGAATAGCTAAATATACTTGAAGCAGAATATTGCTTTACATCCATTGCTTGACAGATGGCACACATTTCCTGAGTTGCTAAATGTTTTTGGGAACACTATAACTTTGTATGACCTGTCTTACAAACTCAAAATAGTCGATGCTATCATCTTAACTAATTTGTTGTGAACAGTTTCTAGAGCATAGTTTAAACTACATATGTGCAGACCCATAACACACAGCATTTTGATCTGAATATTACACCACCAAATCGGCACACACATCATCATATGCTTTCATTTTCACCCAAATAAAGCACTGAGATTTTGATTTAGTGCAACACAAACCATGTCAAACAGAATAAAATCTAGGCATTTGTCGTTTTGATTGTTTTTTTTTTTGTTGGGTTCAATTTTTCGATGCATGTTAAGGAGAGGATTTGGAATAGATGTTTTTCTTGAGTGGTAGTATTTATTTTGTTGTAAATTTTAATATTTGTTTATATTATCCCCTTGAACTCGCCGATATTTCTGGGTAAGATTCCATCATGTGCCCAACAAGTGCAAGATTGTTGCACTTTATCATCTAAATAGTTCAATCTCATTTTACCATGTAAAATAAATATAAACAAATTTTATATGCATGTTTTTTCTTGTGTGTATGTATAACAACACATCCACAAAAACTAATTTAGAAGTCTTGACCACAAAATCCAATAGGATACTCTATTTATCATGCATATAATAATCATCAATTAGGGAAAATTGATTTGAAGAAGAGATACAATAACCATGAGTCACTTGTGGATGATTTATTAGACTTTCCTTGATAATATATTTTCGCCCAATGTTAAAAAGTCATTAATTTGTCAACTAAATCATACATAATCATTGATCTGGCCAATCTTCTTTAACAAGTTGGCCTTAAAAAGAATATTGTTCTTCGGAGAATGGCTGAGATCCCACTCTCCACCTGTTTCGAGGTTGGTGCTAGTCTTGTTTCCGAGGATGGGGACAGAGGACTTGATCGCTCCCCTTGCAAGAGCAATTTCTCTCACCCATATTCAAACTTGCTCACGTCCTTTTTTTATTTACTTCTCCTGCTTATAATTGTACAACCCACATGAGTGGGTATATCATGAACCCAGAATCATCTAATAAGGTGCACCCAATCCTTCTCCTTCCAGAAATCTGCGTGCCTCTTCAACTTCATATTCAGCACTCATTCAGCACACAAAACGAAGCAAAAAAGCAACGATTTTATATTCCGTCAATTTTCATCTTCTCGGGCAATTTTCTCGGCGATTTTCTCCGGCGAAATCTCATCTTCTCTACCAAAATCTCTTCTTCTCCACCAAGATTTTCATCTTCTCTAACCGTCAACAGTAAGTTTTTATTTTTTTCTAATAAATCATTCATTATTTCACAAACTAGTAATTGTTTCAGCGTCGATTATTGATGTTTCATCATATTATGGTGATTCATCACAAAATCCCTAATAAATTTTCATTATATACTTCCGATTCTTCTGAATTTAGGGTTTGGCAAAATAAAGATGTTGATTCATATGTATTTTAATTATATGCTTTCGATTCTATGATTTTCTTAAAACTTCTCAATTAATTTCAGATTCTGTAGTTTTTGATAATATATATATGTTTTGTGATGAGATTTTCATGTTCAGTGTGATGATATGTGAATGTTCTGTGTGATAATATTTGCATATTCTGTGTGATGATATGTATATGATAGGTTCAGGGTGATGATAACTATATGATGTGTGTGATGATATTTGCATATTATGTGTGAGATATGTATAAGATGTCTGTGATAATATTTCCATATTCAGTGTGATGATAATTATATGATGTGTGTGATGATATGTGCATATTTTTTTATGTGATGATATGTATATGATATGTGCATATTATGTGTGATATATGTATAAGATGTCTGTGATGATATTTTCATGTTCAGTGTGATGATAACTATATGATGTGTGTGATGATATTTCCATACTCTGTGTGATGATATGTATATAATATTTGCATATTATGTGTGATATATGTATAAGATGTCTGTGATGATATTTCCATGTTCATTGTGATGATAACTATATGATGTGTGTGATGATATGTGCATATTTTCTGTGATGATATGTATATGATATGTTCATATTATGTGTGATATATGTATAAGATGTCTGTGATGTTATTTTCATGTTCAGTGTGATGATAACTATATGATGTGTGTGATGATATTTCTATACTCTCTGTGATGATATGTCTATGATATTTGCATATTATGTGAGAGATATGTATAAGATGTCTGTGATGATATTTCCATGTTCAGTGTAATGATAATTATATGATGTGTGTGATGATATGTGCATATTTTCTGTGATGATATGTGCATATTTTCTGTGATGATATGTATATGATATTTGCATATTATGTGTGATATATGTATAAGATGTTTGTGATGATATTTCCATGTTCATTGTGATGATAACTATATGATATGTGTGATGATATGTGCATACTCTGTGTGACGATATGTATATGATATTTGCATATTATGTGTGATATATGCATAAGATGTCTGTGAAGATATTTCCATGTTCACTGCGATGATAATTATATGATCTGTGTGATGATATGTGCATATTTTCTTTGATGATATGTATATGATATGTGCATATTATGCGTGATATATGTATAAGATGTCTGTGATGATATTTTCATGTTTAGTGTGCTGATAACTATATGATGTGTGTGGTGACATGTTCATACTCTATTGATTGATATGTATATCATATTTGCATACTTTGTGTGATGATATATATATGGAGTTCAATGTAAGAAGAGAAGAGTCACGCGTATTCCCAATTTGTTCAAATTGGGAATCAATTGAAGTGAATAAAAGAGTGGAAATGGAGAAGAAAGCTGGAGGATTTGGGAAAGGCAAGGTTGTAGAGCGGTTGCCCAAAGAAGAAAAATATCAAATTCTGGTATGCATCTTATATGTGTGTGTATATATATATATAGCATCACAAATAATTGTCATATATCATATCATATTTGTTTTATATTCATTTTTTATTTATTGAAGGACTATGAAACTATCAATGAAGAAGGAACAAAAAAACTGACAGTCATTTTTGGGAAGATGACGGATGTTGTGGTTGAGTTTAGAGAAGTTATGGATGAAATAGGGAAAGCATAATCAACAGTTGATATTCTAAAAAAACCCTATGATATGTTGTTGAGCTCTAAACATGAAGAACTAAACCCTGAGGAGCAAGAACCGACCTCAAAACCGCCAAGCCAAAATTCACCAATCCAGAAACCTAATGATATCTGCGATGATGACTTGTTTGATAACCCAGACGTGGCAAAAGCGATTTTTGACTTTTGGGATGCATGTTCTGAACCTAATCTAGTGCCGAATAGCGACATAGTGAAAAAAAAGATGCCGAAGGGAATATCGTCACCCACATTCTCTTTAGGATTAGAAGAGATAGAAACAATTGTAGATGATTTTGGTGGAGTTGATGCTAATGGTGGGGATGATGTAGAGACTATAGTGTGTGAGTCTACTTTTGTTGAAAATGAGAAAGATAACAGTGATGATAATGGGAAGCTGACACCGATCGGAGAAGCAGATTTCAAAAGGTATTCACTGTATCCTTTTTTTAAAAATAATTTATTACTTTTTAAAATTTAAATATGTAACTAAATTTATTTCTTATTACATTCTGTGAAAACAACCTACTTGAGGAGTCGGAGGATGACCTTGTCGATGTACTGAAAAGAAGGAACCCGACAAGAAAGTTCAGAAATCTCCCGTTGAAGCTAAGATCCCCTTTCTGGACAACAAACAAAAAAACGACTGGATGATCTTGTTACAACGAAGGAAAAGGTTATTTCTGAATATGCCTTCCAAGAATCCACCGAAGAAACGCAAAAGTAAGAAATCTTTTATATATGGGAGAATTTGATTATTATATATATGTGATGATATGTACATGTTTTATGCGATAATATATGCAAATCCTGTGTGATAATATATGAATTTGCTTTTTTTTTCTAAATTATGTTCTTCTATTTATTTTCATCACTTTTATTGGTCGAATACACACAATAATTATATCTCAATGGCTCTTGTTTGTCTGATCAGCAAGAAACTATTCAAAGGGATATGATTCAGTGCAACAAAAAAAGATTTCAAAACTCTTTTAGCAGATCAATGGGTCATCCAAAACCTTGTTGACATTTGGTGCCTAAAAATAAATTTGGATAATATGAGGAGAGCACTTGGAGAACTAGAGAGGGTGTTTTTCTAGACACTGGTACATGTAAGAAAAAGTTCCGCAAGATCAATTTATTTATTACCATTCAATCCAGTTTTGTTGACAAAATAAACTTTAATTAAATGGAAATTCTACAGGATCAATTGGAAATGGACAGGAATGCTGATGAGATTGGTGAGAAAAAGTTCAATAATGTGATTGATTGTGAGCTGGCCACATTGTACGACCTCAGTATTGATGATGCAGATTTGGTAATTATACATTTATGATTATATTTATAATTATTTATTACATATACATAATTATATATTCTAATCATATGTAAATGAACATGGAGAACAAGTATTTTTTCCAGTGTTGAAAGATAAGCATTATTGGATTGTGTGCATCAATTTCATAAAGAGAACCATCGATATACTCGATAACAGCCCGCTTGCAAAGTTCAGCAATATTAACAAGCACTATGACAATGATCCAAAGAATATTGTAAGTACTTCATTGCATACTGATTAGAAATGCATCTAATATTTACACACACACACACACACACACACACACACACACACACACATATATATTATATATATATATATATATATATAGTATATATATATATATATATATTATATATATATATATATAATACACAATAAAATGCTCCAAAAATAAATATTGTTTCATCACACACATACTGATACATACCATCACACTATACTTCCACATATCATTAACAAAAACCAAACCCTAAAACCAGAATGTATTTCATCACATTACTCACACATATACATATCCACACGCACTACAGACACATACCATAACACATTCTGATATATATTTACTATCCCATATATCATATATATATATTATATCATATATGAACACAAAAAGCAGTAACCCTAAAACCTAAACTTGTTTCAGATATCATCACATACTTCAGCTACATATCATCGCATAATAACTCCAAATATCATCACATATTGCTGACAAATGCTCCAAAGTAATATTGTAAGTAATTCATTGTATGGTGTATTACTTTTGTGATAATTATATCAAATTATTTCAAGTGATAGCGTTCTCCAACTATTTAGAGCTTCATAATCTTAAAACAAAGTTCAAGCTTGTTAACTTCCCACAGTCAATGATTAAAATGCCATGGAGATCATAAAAAAACTATGATGATTGTGCAATCTACTGCATGAGGCATTTAGAAACCTATAAGGGAGATCTGGCTGGATGGGAGACTGGTTTTGAAAAAGATAAAGTAAATTATAGTAAATTTATTTGTATATTATTTTTCCTTCCATTTGTTTGTATATATTTATTTATATTTCTTTTATTTTTTGTGAGAGGATAAGGATTTGTTGAACACCCTGAGGACAAAGTACTGTTGCCACAATGATCATGATGGAGGAGAATGAAAGGAAGGAACAAGTGCTAAAAGATGCACGACGTTTTATCATCATTAGATTATTTTGAATTCTGGTGTATTGTTGGAAATGAATTATTTTGATGTAAAACATGGTGTTAGATGTTTTGATGTAGAGAACTGATGTTCTTAGACAATCACAAAAAAGGTCAGAACTTAGAAAAACTGGTGTGTTGTTGAATGATGATCATAATTTCTAGGGATTGAAGAAAAAATCAAATTTGTGGAACATAGATTTGTGGATATTTGGGATTAACAATTTGACTTAAAGTTGTGCTGAAAAACTTTCATATTGGTATTCGTCTTTCATATTAGTTCCCATAGCTTGATTAATCACAAAATTACCATCACATATCATCGCAAAAAACTGAAAAACATATCATCAAATATGTGATGTACATATGATCACAAAAAATCAAATCCTAAAAACCTAAAACCTTAAAATAGAAAACTTATCACATACACCAACTACATATCATCATACTGAGAAATATATCATCAAATATGTGATGTACATATGATCACAAAAAATCAAATCCTAAAAACCTAAAACACTAAAATAGAAAACTTATTACATACACCAACTACATATCATCATATACACAATCTACACGTCGTCACATATAACATCCACATATCATCACATATACTAGCCACACATAATCACATACACTATTCAAATATTATCACATTTTCAATCACCAGCCCATTTTATTTGTTAAAATAAATTCTAATAAAAATATGACAGGTTCAAAAATTAACCACAACTAACGAACAAACATATAACATTTTCATAAAAAAAGTCGTTATGATTACAATAAAAAAATATCGGATAAAAAATACCAGTCCAAAAAAATAATAAAAGAATATAGTCTGACAAATAAAAATAGCCTATCTCTCTATTCTTTCATTTATCGAAAAAATACTAGCTATAAAATGAATTTAAACTGAAAGAATTACAACTCAAAAGAATGTATTAATGGTTGAATCTTTGAACTTGTATTCGGACTAACAACTGTGAAATTCAAACTCGATATTGGACCAACATTTGGATGCACGGCATAACCGTCTCAAGCAACTGTAGCAATACCATCCTGGAAAAAAAAGTACACAATTAAAAAACATGCTAATGTAACATAATTTGTCCAAATCACAAGAATTTCCAAACTCAAAAACTATAAATTACAGAAAAGTGCAGAAAATACCTGTAGACCTTCTACGGCCTTCTTAGTTTGTGACTCGGCAATTTGTGTTCGGTTTCTTTTCTCTTTTGTTTGGTTACGCTTCTTCTCAAGTACACTCTTCTCCCTCTTGTTCCGCTTACCTTTCTCACGACTACTTTGAGGATTTTTAACAACACCACTCAATAAAGGATCAGCGCAATCATCAAAATAAATGGGACCGACTTCACGTATAACACTACATTTAGCAATTTCAGAAGCTTCTTCACACTTCAAACGAGCTCCAATATTATCTTCACTTGCTAAAATCAGCTTCTGAAACTTTCTATTCATTTGAATCCTCCATAATGAGCCCTCCATAGATTTGTTTGAGGAATCAACGACAGGAACATCATCTAAAACCCGCTCACTAACAATATCCTTACGCCACCTTTTCGTAAGATATCTCTCGGGGATAACACACACACAATGTATATTCATTATACGCAAACAATGACAACACAAAATACCGACCTCAAAAAATAAATTACACGTACAAGATATAGACAAATCTTCAACATTGAAAACTACAGCATGTTTTATCACATCCTACCCTCGACCCACACATGATATGTCATAATAGACACTTCTATAGGAAAAATGGATCGATGACATGCAGCACCTTTCATAAATTGATCTCGAAATAAAGAAAAAGTTTCAGTTGTATACACATCTCTAGCATGTAAAACTAACTTAATATCGTTTAAAGCCATATATGGGGTACCTAGCATGCAACGTACATCCCCATCATTCTCGTTACTCCTCCACTCAGACACAACTCCGATGAACATATTGTAGAAATCACAAAGCCCATCCGTCTTTGATAATTTCCTTGTAAGCGCATGATTTGTGCTCTCACTTCTTTGAGAAGATAAAATGCCTCCTGAAAACCAATCTTATTAAACGCAGGACACCATTTCGCTCTTATATCATAAAGCCTTAGTAACCAGGAATTATCCTGATATGCATAATCTGTAACCATCTTGAAAAAAGACATAGAAAATCACACATTACTGACACATACCATCACACAAAAACTCACACATATCATCACACAAAATTGACACATATCATCACATATTACTGACACATATTATCACACAAAACTGACACATATCATCACACTTTACTGACACATATCATCACACTTTACTGACACATTTCATCACACAACACTGATACATATCATCACACTTTACTGACACATTTCATCACACAACACTGATACATATCATCACACTTTACTTACACATATAATTAACAAAACCCTAAAAAAGCAGATTGTATTTCAGATATCATGACACATTACTCACATATATACATATCATCAGTCACTACTAACAAATATCATCACACTTTAATTCTGGATATTATTAACACATATCATCACACTTTAAATTTCAGATATCATCACATACTACTAGCATATATCATCAAATAATTATGCTACATATCATCATATAATAAGTTCAAATATCATCACATATTACTGTAATATATTATCAACAGATATTAACAAATAATAATAAGCATACAAAAAATTTACTTACTTTTCTCAGTAAAACTGGAATTCAGCTTTTGTTTCCACGTACTTGAGCAAATAGTTGAAAAGGTCTATAAAATCTTTTTGACTTCTTAGCGATCTGATGTTTATCTTCGAGTTTTCCCCAATATGCCAAACACAGAGTCGATGTCATGACATTGGGAAAATCTTGGAAATAGCAGCACCATGGCAGCAGACTGGTCGGTCTGTAGTAGAGTGTTTACCGCCCATGGCTCTCAAAAAAGCACCAAACAACCACTCAAATGACTCGATTCTCTCGTTCATTAAAAATCTGCACCCAAACATCACATTCTTACCATGATGGCTCATACCAACAAATGGACCACAAATCATGTCGTATTTGTTAGTGCGATATGTAGTATCATGCACCAACAAATCACCAAATAATTCGTAATCCTTCCGCATACGACCATCTCTCCAAAAAAAACTACACAGCCTAGACTCACTATCCACCTCAAAATCGAAAAAAAAGTCCTTCTCGTTAGCTTACCTATTTTTAAAAATTTGAATTAATGTGTTGGAATCAGTATCATCAAATATATTAGATTTACTTAAAGCATTGTATGCATCTCTAGTGCTAAGATTTAAAAAAGGTGAACCACCAGACTGGTTTTTAAAACACGTACACCATCAGCCACACCAACACCACTTTTTTTCTAACTCTTTGAGGTAAGCAAGTTGAGTCGGACAAATTTGCCTATGGGATGGAAGAAGATGACTTGAAGTAGGTGGACATAATATGTGGTTGTGCTCGTTTTATGAGCATTAACAACCCACAAACCACTACGATCAATATCAAACCGAATGAAAGAAGGACAGCCTGTTCTCACATCTAATTTCGRATAAGACCTACTTTTTTTTGAAACTTGTTTCTGACCAGCCTTAGAACAAAGAAARATTTTCATCGAAATTGAGCCATCAAKCCTCTTCCTATCCTTKCKRTTRCTAACACTAAACCCAACCCTAAARGCATGATCATTATACAAATTATAAGCCTCGTCAACAGAATTCACAATAATGCCAACCAAATCATCATCACGCATTGCTCTCTCAACTGAGTGACTATCACCAACAATAGAATTCACTACATAAGCCAAAAAAATAAAACAAACCAAAAATATGTGATTAATACAAATATTAATCACACAGTTATCATCACATTCTACATTCAGATAGCATCACATTCAACATTCAGATATCATCACATTCTACTTTCAGATATCATCACATACAGACTGACATATCATCACATTCTACATTCAGATAGCATCACATTCAACATTCAGATATCATCACATTCTACTTTCAGATATCATCACATACAGACTCACACAACATCACACATTCCCTTCCATGAATCATAAAAGGAGAAATCATATACCTGTAATACAACTAATTTCATAAGTGTTCGAACTCGCACCATTCCCAGAAATCGGAATATTTGCAGTAGAAACAAATCGGGAGAGCTGCAGCAACAAAAATAAGAAAAAAGTGTAAACCTAATATAATACAAAAATAAATCAACTTCCAAAATCACTTACCCTCAGACCGATTCACGTCCATTGGAACATCTACCAGATTCAAGGCCATCGGAATTGAAGGTTCTCTGTTATTTTCAAGACCGATGAAAATCGAAAAAAAACTCTTAAGGATTTGCTGTTAAATCTGATGGAGATCGCCGTTGCTTCTAAATCAATAAAGATTACGTTGCTGTTGAATCCGCTGGGGATCAATAAGAATAATGGATTGTTATTCGAACGAAATCGATAGAAATCTCTGGCGAAAAAGCGATGAGATTTGGGGATCGCATGAGGTTTTGGGAAAACAACAGTTGAGAAAAAAAGAAAAAAAAAAGCGCGTGAAATTTTAGGGATTGCATTTTATATATGAGAAATAGGTGCACTTGAGACCACCTAATAAATTGCCCAACCCACATAGAGATCTTTTTTAATATTTTTTTCTCCTGCTTGATAATTGTACCCACCATAGAGATCTTTTTATGTTAAAATTACAATTATTTTTATTTTTATTCCAAGCTTTATCCATGAAACAATACCTTTTCATATTACAATTATAATTATAATTATAATTATTGTATTCCAAGCTTTATCCATGGAACAATACAATACTCAAATATTAATCAACTAATTAAAGATGCAATATTACAAGTTTAACGATAAATTTCAATCTAAATTGAAGTAGACATTTTTTCTTCTGGTTTTCAAATGGGATAATTTGGTTTTGTTTGTTCCGGGAGGTTTCCAAATGGGATAAATTGGTTGGTCGCTTATTATTATAATATTATTATTATTATTATTATTATTATTATTATTATTATTATTATTATTCATACCACACCCCGCCATATGATTTTATGATTCCTTTCAATTGAAGAATAGAATGACCTTGTACTTGTCATTATTTTTTTTACTTTAATGTCAAATCTCTTTCATGGTATTACCAAAAATAAAAATAAAAATATAACAACATACGTTACAAAGATCCTATACAAATTAATGTGAAATTCCTTCAATTGTATTACCAAAATAATAATTATTATTTTAAAAACTCGCGTTTATGCGAGCATTGATAAGAAAAGTATGAAAACACAATATTTATATAAAAAAATTATAAAGCTTAAAACGTAAATATAAAATCCAAAGTTAAAAACAAAATGTTCACTTAAATTTTGAAAAACTACCTTATAAATTATATATATTAATACGCGATTGTTGAGAAATAATTTATCAACTTCAAAAACTGAATTATTAATACAAAGAAAAAAAATATTATTCACTTTATATTTTGAAAAGACTCATTGTAAACCACATTAACTGTTTTACTTTTAATTTTACGTTGAAGCAAATAATCTTGAACAAGTATAGAAATTGGGGTTCTCGATCATTAGGTTAGAGTTTCTAGTTGTAGTCTCTCTTTCTCTTTATTTTGGATTAGATGATATGAACAGCTAAGAACATGACATGTCAGCGAGGTATTTGTTTAAATTCTCGCATTAAATAATGTTATTCAAACACTAAGGGTAGTCCTGTCCTCCTCGATATGATTCAATTGACGCCAGTTTATAAGTAGCAATTTGGTACACTAAGAAAAATATTGTAATTCAAAATAAAGAGTAGTGCGAATCTATTAAAAACACACATCAGATTTGGTTAAACCCACCCATAGACGTATTTAAATTTTGAATAAAAATCTTAAATATTTAAATACTATGATTATTTGTTCGTTAATTGTATTACATGAACGATATATCAAATTAATCGTATTTTTATAATCTACGATTTAAGACATATTACAAGGAAAAAAATCATTATTAGCTATAAATTCTGGACATTCTTTTAATATAACTTTTAACATTATAAATAACACTACATTGTTAATTAATTAGCAATATATTACTTAAAAATAGCACTAAGTTTTACACAAATTTACAATGAATTGGTGAAAGAAATAGCATTATTGTTTTCATATAAATTTATTATTAGTTTAAAATTTGGAATAATTAGCAATATATGACCAATATTAGCATTAAATATCTACTATAATTTTAGATTGACTTTTAACATTATAAATAGCAATACATTGTTCGTTAATTATCAATACGTTATATCAAAAAATAGCATTTAGTTGCTGCAAAAAAAGAACTAATTTCTAATGACCTGTGAGATGAATCACATTGAAAAAAAAACAATAAATTGCTACATTATAAAAAGCACTATATCAGTCATTATTTAGCACTATTTTATATTAAAAATAGCATTAAAAATAAACACTTCAAGATCTTGGACAACTAAATTGTAGATAGATTGAACAATCCTCACATGCCGCCGTTAATCCTATGTTTTAATCAGAAATAACTATACAACTAATTTCCAACCAAGAATTCGATTCCCAAAATCATCGCACCCGTCAGGAATGAAAACCAAGAAAACCAAGAAAATCTAATTCCCTAAAGAGTTTTAAACATCAAAAACTTGAAAGGAAGTAACTACATCACCAAGCTTCTTCAAGCCTCCTCCAAACTTCTCTTTTTTGTCACATTCATCATTGTTGCTCTGTTTAGTTGCCATCGTTGAATTTGGAACCCTGAACAGACTTATTCTTCAACATCAGCTACCCACCACTCAACACCTTACACCACAAATAATAATAATAATAATAATAATAACAACAACAACAACAACAACAACAACAACAATAATAATAATAATCACTTCACCAACCACTTCCTCTCTTTAGCTTCTATGGCGTCGAGTCTCCTTGGAGAAGCAAGTCCGCCACTCCCGTAAATCATGATAGCAAACTCAACTTGATATCCCCTGTATCAGCTGTAAATCATAGATCCCAAGTATGTGTCATCAGAATAGAAGAAGTCAAATTGAAGTCAGTCACTATAGAAAAGCCATGAAACCCAAGCTCGTTATAAATAGAAATGCATTACTTGTTAATTAGCAATATGCAACATGCAAAATAGTAGTAAAGTTGTTGTTAAAAAACAATCATTGTTTACATTGCATACTACTACATCTCTCACATACAATTTAGCAAACACCTTATACGCCTCTTGAACAACTCTACATTTCGCATACAAATACATCACACAAGTCCTGGTATATGTTTATCATACTTAATTCATTATAGTAATTCTTTTGTAGGAGAAGCTGTTTCATATTGCTATAAATTTGGTGCACTACTTGTATTTGTAATTATTTTGGCTTGACAAAAAAGGGTAATGAAAGTTATTGTTATAATTCAATCTGATAATCCAATGATGGTTGGGGCGACTGGAGTATGAGGATTCGACTGCAGGGTGGACGGAAGGCAAAATTTCTTCTTGGCGAATAGTCGTTCTCATCCTTTTAGAATTGCAGATGAGGCTTTGGGTTGCGCATGCGGTTGTTCGGCATAAGTATGAATTGAGGAGGAGGATTCTCCTTCTTCGAATCATGTAGTACCGGGGGTTTGGAAGTAGGAGTTCGTGGGGGTAGTTTTTATTATTTTCTAATCTCATAATTTTTATAAATATAATTAGTTTTTAATGATTTATAATAAGTATACAAGTGATTATACATAGATATATTTAAGTAGTATATTCAAAATCAAAACATTTTACTGTGAAAGAATAATACTAAAATTTCTAAATTTTAGCTAAAAAATATATTATTAATGGAAGCAATGTATTTTACATGTGTATTTGTACACAATATTTGTAGTTTTGTTATTACGTTTTTTTCATCATCGCATATCAAGATTTATAAGTCCTTACAGTTTGTGACTATTAATATAACAACATACAATTGAACATGACATAAAACCCACTTCTTAAGAAAAATATCAAACATGAGAGAAAGAGAGATTGTCTTTGAATTTTAATGATTTTTATAACATATGAAATGATCAAAGGAAACTGTCGATGTTGAAACTTAAACAGTAACATCAGATCAAATGGTGTGATTGTATTCGAGTGATTAATATTAAATTAACCGACACTGTTTCTCCACCCACCTCACACTATTAAAATATGAGCCATGGTTGTTATGCTCCATCCACTTTGCACTCATATGATCCGAGTGGGCGCCCGCCATGGGAGATTAATAATCCGGGCCCAGGTTCTGATGACACACCTCGATATCACTCAATTGAGATAGCTTGCAGAACACATCGCCATTAATTTGGTAGCAGTTGTCGGAGGTCCTCTGACCAGCAAGGATGCAAGCGTTGCTCTAATCATAAACTTCACACTTTTCATGAGTGAACTTAACACTGAAACCACCATTGCACAATTGGCTAATACTTATCAAGTTCGACGTTAATCCTTCAACAAGTAGCACGTTCTCAAACTTTGCAATACCAGGAACATGAAGAGTTCCTTGGCCAATGATCTTGCCATTTGCACCTCCACCACTTCACTTTTCCTCCTTAAATTTGATAATATTCGAAAAGAGACCTTCCAACCGGTCATGTGTTTAGAGCATCCACTATCGAAGTACTAAGCTCCAGGAATGTGAGACTTCAGAGAGGAATAGATCACGTGGCATTTGTTCTGATCCTTTTTTACCCATACTTTTTTGAGCCTCGTGTTTGTTTTGGTGTTAGTAACACGGAAACTGTCACGGGACTCGGCAGACAGTTTTGTTCTCTGAAACTAATTTATCTCGCCAATAATTTTCCAGTAGAGAGGTCGAATGTGATCTGAATCACCACAATGATGGCACATATATTGTTTTCTTCTCCTCTTGTAGTGTTTGGTCGACTTTCTTTTTTGGCTTTATTCTAACATTTGCTGATTAGGCTTGTAGCCGATTCCGTGTCTCGAGTGTTCTTGGAAACTCATATCCATAATTTCTTCAAGCTTTGACTTGAACTTGTTGAGCTTTGTGATGGTTTCTTGGACCTTCTTCAAATCAGTCTTTACACGTTCTAGTTCAGCATCTTTTCTTGTCAGCGCTTAATCCAAGCGGACAATGGTGTTGAGTTGATCATCCTTTTCGTGAGTCAGTTTGTCCATCTTGATCATAAGAGCCTTAACTTTGAGCACTTGATTACCCCAGTTGTCAAATAGATCATCATATTCTCGTACCTGTCAAGCTCAATTTCTGCATTTAAACACCAGGTGTTAGTTTTGATGTTACCAACACGGATATCATCATCCCACACAATGTTAGCAAACAAGGCTGGAACAGATTTGGGAGTGTCAAGGTTGTTGTCATCTTCTTTGTTCTCTGTTGCAATCATATTCTTCTTCCTCAGAGTATTTGCACATTCATTCTTATAATGTCCCCCACCTTTGCACTCATGACATTGAACTTCACTGAGAGGTTTCTAGGAACTAGAAGTCTTAGACTCTGAAGGTGAGGATTGGAACCTGCAAGAGGATGCCCTGTCGATTTTGGTGTTGGCGTCTCTGGATTGAATTTTGAACTAGATCCTACAATATTATTTTTTTCTTCAGAAACTTGTTAAAGCGTTGATACACGAGAGACACTTCGTCTTCTCCAAGTGTGGTAGCATCAATTTTATCTAGTTGTTCTCTCCAATCAATGTCTTCATCATCAGATTTAACATCATAGGTAAGAGCAATATTTTTTTCTGTAGAGTTTGAACCAAGGTGTTCCATCTCAAATGTCTTGAGGGAACCTACTAAAGCATCGAAGTCTGGATCGTCTGTGTCCTTGGCTTCTTCTATAGCTACCACTTTAATGCTGAATTTATTTGAGATGGATTTGAGCAGCTTTTCCACAAGGCGTGAGTTGGTCATAGTTTCACCAAGTTCCCCGCACTCGTTTGCAATGTCTGAAAGTCTCATGGCATAATCCATGATGGACTCTTTCTCATCCATCCTCATCGACTCGAAAGTAGCAATCAAGATTCTTAATCTTGATTTCTTCACACTTTGGGGTCCTTCACACACCCTCTGCAAGGCATCTCACGCATCCTTTGCCGACTCGCATTTTTTGATAACTTTGTAGTAGTACGAGTTAACATATCCACAAATGGTGTTGATGGTCTTGGAATTCCAGTTAGATAGGGTTATCTCGTCAGCAGTCCAATCTTCTTCTTTCTTGATGATGGTGTCCCCATCAGCATCAGTGATACGCGATTTTTCCCATCCCACACGAATGGTTCTCCACGCACGTTCATCAATATTCTTAATGTGCCAGTGCATTCTCTGTCTCCAGAGAGAGTAATACTCTCCATTGAGGATAGGGGGTCGAGGATTCCCCTGAGCATCCATGGCGTCCTACAAATATAAAGGATCATTAAACTTAGTACGTCAAGTAACCACTAGTACACAAAATCCAATTAGAGGCCCTACATATGAGGCGGTTTAAATTAAGTCCGCCTCAAATACGATAAACGAGGCGGTTGTGACATAAAAAACGCCTTATAATTATAGGCGGTTCAAAGGCAACTATAAAGACTATAGGCGGCGGTTTTGTATAAGAACCGCCGCCCGAATTCTCTTATTTGCGGCGGTTTGAACCGCCGCCCGGTTAATGGCACGTATTTGCGGCGCCTTGATTAGAGGCGGTTCAAAACCGCCTCTAAAGGCTGTTTAAAACCGCCTCTAATCACTGTTTTTCCACTAGTGAATCCGCTCTAGATGCCAATTGTGAATTCGTAGGACCTATGGTTGTTGAAATAAGTATCAGTAAAACGATGTTAAATTCAGTATTATAACACCAGAACTAACATCAAATAATTTTAGAGTTGTAAATAACGAAATAAATACAAATGTTAAGACTGGTTTAAAAAAAAACTGTATTAGCATCAAAACAGTTTATATAATCAAAATCAGCGGAATAATAAAAATTCTTTGAACACAACAATTTAAATTCCGTTCACAAGCAAACGTGCTTGTGAACTTGGGTATCCAAAGCCAAAAACTATATTTCTAAGATTTGCTCAATATCAATTATAAAATAATTAAGTAACATATGAAAACACAAGTATCAACACTTAATACTAAAATACTTGTGGCAATGCGTGTGATGATCTTCTCCGTTGGTTACGCAATTTCGAAGATGTACTTGTTTTGTTGCCTCAAGTCCTTCACTTGCTTGTGGTCTTCTTCCTTCTTCCTTGCGTCGTCTCCTTGCTGCGTCTCTTTTTGAAAGTCGTATCTAAGTCTCTGTTCTCTTCGCTTTTCTTGTCTGAAATAGACAAGACTCCTAAACTTGGTAAACAAGTAAAATATAATCTAGAAAATTAAATAAGTTCCTAGACTCCATCTAATAAACAAATCTTGAGTCCTAATTTAATTTGAGTCCAAAAAAGGCAAACAACTAAAAAAGAAAAAATTACCAAGAATAAAATTTTCAACACCAACTATAGCAGTTAATACATCATTGGTCCCTTCAGAAACCAACTTCCCTATAGAAATATCATCATTAACTTCATACTAGGCGAAGAAAAAATTGGAAATTATTAATAGTTGTATATATCATCAGAAAAAAAAAGAATGCACAAGTCTAAATACAATGCTTCTCATAGCAACAATTGATCGATCAATTTAGAGGTATTTCCAACTGGACAGATAGCTAATTTTCATGTTCAATTATTTATGAGGCGACGGAGCAGAGGTCTAAATCTGAGTGTGCTAAGGATGAGTAGATAGAGTGTTCGTGCTCCATTCTTCTTGTTTGCGAGTATTGATGGATGTTTAACATTGTCTTCTATATCTACATACATAATATATAGGAGACATAAAGATAAGGGTAGGGGTGGGAAAAAATATAGAAATATTGGAATATGTGGGTTTATTAAATAAATAATATATTTTTTATTCAAATTTGATAAAATAATACTAAAAAAAAAAACATTGAAAAAGTAGGGCGGGACTTCACCGGAAAGGCGTCCCGCTCACATTCTAGAAGGTAGGAAAGACCGTTCTAAAATGTGAGCGGGAAGTCCCTGCCCTACAGTACATTGTGGAAGGTATAAAAACATAACCGTTCTAGAATGTGAGGCTGAAATGAAAAAAAAAAATTAATTGATATTTTCACAAAATTAATAATTTCCGTATTTACAAATAAAAATAAAATTAATTTATTAAATAATAAACAACTAAACAAGAAAATAATAAACTCGAATTTTCACTTAATTAATGTTTCTCACAAAATAAATTAATTAAGACTTTTTTTAATATAATTAATAATTTCATATAAATTTTATTTTTCACATAATTAAGTATTTTACACAAAATAAATTAATTTATATAAAATAAATCAATTGACATATTAAATAAATTTAATTTTTCACATAATTCATAATTTATATGTTTGTGATTTATTTTGTGTAAAACTATTAATTATGTGAAAAAAATTTTTTATATAAAATTATTAATTATGTGAAAAAAAGTCTTAATTTATTTATTTTGTAAGAAATCATTAATTAAGTGAAAATTCGAATTTATTAATTTCTTTTATAGTTGTTAATTACTTAATAAAATTAATTTTATTTTTATTTGTAAACGAGGAAATTATTAATTTTGTGAAAATGTCAATTAGTTTTTTTTCATTTCAGCCTCACATTCTAGAACGGTTATTTATTTATACCTTCTAAGATGTACTCTAGGCAGGGACGCCACTGAAAATGCGTCCCGCTCACAATTTAGAACGGTTTTCTTCCTACCTTCTAGAATGTGAGCGGGTCGCCTTTCCCAACGACGTTCCGTCCTACTTTTTCAATATTTTTTTTTAGTATTATTTTATTAATTTTAAATAAAAATATATTATATATTTAATAAACCCGGAATATGGTACAAAAAAATTATGAATATTTCGCATTTTAAGTATACTAAGAGGTTAGATGCAGTGCGTTATCAATATCAAAGTTATATACAATATGATATCAGCATGTAAATCCACAAAAAAGTATGTAATTTTGTATATTATATACTAAAAAGGGGAAATACAAAGATGAGGTAATAATTATGCATTATTGTGTTTCTGAAAAGTCTTACGGCTACCTGCTTTAGGAACACAGTTTGATGTTACGTAAATCTCTAGTCTTTGGTAAATAATTTAGACCAGAGCCCATGAAGATTTTAGGAACATAGTTTGATTTAATGTAAATCTCTGTATTCTCCGTTAGTGTTTCAATATTTTTTCAAATACAGACAATTAAATTCTCTAACTTTCAACATCAAAAACCCAACTCATTATTTTCCATCCAGGCTACCAAATCAGAAACTTTATCTAAGTTTCAGACACTACCGTTGTGCAAGTAACGAAGTTAGGCCTCAACAAACCCGATTTACAGCATTTCATAAAACCCAACCGCAAGCTCAGGCGGAAAACCAGAAATTACAGAGCTACAGATAAAATTATCGAAAGGGTACTTGAACATCAATTCTAGCAAATCAATTACTCTATCCATTTTACCCATTCTGCTAAGACAGCAAATAGGGTATAATCTTTCAATCTGATATAAAAAACATAGTAATCATTCATTGACCGATGCGTGAAAAAACATGACTCGATGGATAGTTTATTTAAATAAGCAAGACCGCTTGAAAAAGAACAACCATAGTTGTTGGTTCAGGTAATATACTACTTTGCAGGACTTCGTAAAAAACAAAAAATAAAGCAAAATTTTGAAAAATTAATCTCCATTTACAAAAATTATGTTTCCTTGAAATTCTAAAATAACACCCTACTCCAAATATCTTCATGTCAATTCTTATCTTATGAATTCTTTATTAACTAGAAAAGTCTTACTCCAAAGAATTAAATTTACAATATTAGAATTCAATTTTAATTTGTAAAAATAAATAAAATAAGAGATGAAGAAATTTGAGATGGAATTAGTAAGCACTGTGCAAGAGGTAGCGCTATCTTGTTTGAGCCCGGTATTTCATTTCTGCACATTAAAACGAAGGCTTCTTTATTTACTTTTTGAAAGTTTTGAAAGTTTTAAATAACTTGCATAAACGAATTTAACACTAATATTAGTGGTGATGTTAAAACATCCTCACTAACATATTTGTAACAAGATAACACAACAATGATTTTTATCTGTGAGTTAAATAAACTCACTCGCGACCTTAGGTCAAAAGGTGTATTACTAGAAATATTTACAAACCAAGGAAAATAATTCTAGTAACATTATAAAAATGAATGAAAAGAATTGCTCCTTAAAAATTCTTCTCGTTCGATCAAACATGAACTCAAAGAACACTTTGAAATGGAGCAATGGATGCTGGAATAATGTTTCTATTTCTCGTCTTCACAGTCATAATCTTTATCAAAACACTAGTGCAGAAACAGTTTTTAAGAACGTCTGTTTCTGCAAATCCAGAACGGCCTACTGAGGCGTTCTGTATGGAGCTGTTCTTGAAAGTCTGACAATCAAGAACGACAATCAAGAACGCCCTGCTGAGGCGTTCTTGATTGTCAGACTTTCAAGAACGGTTTTCAAGGACGTTTTGAAAAATATTTCAGCCGTTCTAGAAAGTCGATTTTACAGGTTTTGCCCATTCTGAAAAATAACTTTCTAGAACGTCCATTTTTAAGGCGTTCTCAAAAGTATACTTTCGAGAACGCCTCCAAAAACAGGCGTTCTAGAATCTTTGTTTTCTAGAACGGTTTTTTGATAATCGTTCTAGATTTTTACATTTTTGAAATTTTATTTTCCTTTTCCAGGCCTGCTCATATACACAATTTTAGTACCTAATTAAATCACAAAACACATTTCATTTATATAATCCCAAGATCACCAACACATGTCATTAATAACAATAATACACAATCACCATGATACACAAAAACACATTTCATTTATATAATCCCAAGATCACCAACACATGTCATTAATAACAATAATACACAATCACCACAAAAGTCGATGAGTACCTATTTTGTTACCATTCAAGTTATTCACAAATAGTATGTTTCTTACACTCCAAAATATTGCACACCCAATACATGGTGATCAATCCAAACATGGGTTTCGTGCGAAATATCATCCTTTGAGGCTTCATGACGTACAATCCGGGCCTCTCCATCGCATCCTTGGTAATGCAATATCATCTTTGCTTTCTAGAAATCTATTCATGATACCAAGTACAATTTAACTTTCTAACTCTTCGTTGGAGCAGTATTCGTCACGTGGTGTACGAGAGCAGTCTAATGTGATCAAGAGAGTACAACACAAAGTTCTTTGCGTTTAAATGAAAATACAATTTGAATGATGAATATATATATATAATAGAAGACCAGGTTATCCAAAGTAGTTATGGCCTTCCAGAATTTCTTCCTTGAAAATTGGATCATAAAATGCTTAAGACAAATTAATAGTGCACATGCCCATACACATCATATGAGGACACCCAGAGAGGGAGAGAGAATAAAAATATTTTTAAGATTTTAAATAAAATCATCCCTTCGTTTTCCTCTATCTCCATTAAAGATTTTAATTAAAGTGTTTTCTCTTTATCTCTCCTCCTCTGTCTCTCATTCAAGTCCTCATTATTTAATTCATAATTATTTAATCTAACAAGAACCATGCTTATTATTCCATAAAAGCTCAGAGTAAAAAGAATCAATAAGCAATAAACTTTACCATTTGGAGTAATAAAAAACACCATGGAGTAATATAAGGCACTAAGAAAATCAACTGCAAAAAAATCACACAAGACTTATGTCAAAAACAAAGCATGCACTAAAAGAAAAACACTTACATTTTTTACATCATAAGTGAGGCAGAAAACCCCAAAACACTCGGGTTTATTCTTGGGTTCCTATATCTTCACAGACACTGGCGGTGCTTGAACTTCACTGCACACACACAAAAAAAAAGAAAAAAAAAATGCCATTAACTAATAATTTCATCAGCAAAAAGTTAATTAAGAAATATTCTCAAACACACATATTTCAAGGACAGCAACTACAATTCTCAATCTCCACAAATGAATCTTTCATTATTGGATCTATCAATTCTAAGCCCCTTCCTTCATTCCATAGTTTCCATTCCTAGAACAATAATTGGCTTAGCAAAGACAAATCCATAACATATAAATCTATAATTTGTATGTTTTCAAGAACTACGGATTTTTATAGTTATAGAAGTTAAATGTTATGAGAGTGTCTTATTTAAGTGAAAATCGAATCAGAAGTAGAATCAGAAATCTGAATCACACATCCTCTACTTTTAGAGTCTGATTAAGTTATTGAAAAATAAAATTAGGCCTTTGAAAACACTAGAGAACTTTTTTGTGTGTGCGTGCGTGCGTATGAGTTTGCGCACACATATATGTATATTGTGCAATTACATGCCCAAGAAGATTAAAGTCATGGTTAGGATGATAAAAACCCCAGTTCCTTTCGCCGCTTATGATCTCTAGTGCAAGAACACCGAAACTGAACACATCCGATTGTATTGAGTAATGGCCATTTATCACGTACTCTGGCGACATATAACCACTGCATTCCTAACAAAGTTAGTTATTTGTGATAGTAAATAGAGAATGGAATTTTAGTTATACGCTGAGCCCAGGTAATTTTTCGTCTGTTGCGCCTTTCTGCAAATGCAATTTTAGAAAACATACACTGTTAAATGTACTACCGTACAATATTAAGGGATAATTATAAAACTGACCCCTGAGGTTTGGCATAATTACAAAAAAAAAAAAGGAAAATTTCAAAATAAAAAATTTATAAAAACTGAGTTATGATTCTATCATATATTTTTCTCATTCAAAAGGGAAAAAAAGGTATTTTAAACACCCTTACGTTTAAAGATATATTACAGTTAAGTCCTTAGAATTAAAAGTAAATCAAACTTTAGGGCTTTTTTCGTAGCTTTTTTTGTTTAAAATTTTGTAAATACCCCATATCTCATGATGAGTTTTAGTAATTATCACTAAATGAATCCAACTACATAAAAATTACTAAAACATTAAACAAGCTACACAATTTGTGTAAATATATTATGAAAATGTGTAGTTATTTACCAGATATCCAGCTACTGAGAGTTCCATTTGGGACGTATTCGAAGACCAGAAAAACTCTGCTTACACTTGAATCATCCAAATAATATTCAAAGCAGTGTCCGAGAGTGCTGACCAAATGGTGATGTCTGAGTTTCGATATCATTTCAATGTGAGGCATAAAGTATTGGCTGATGTGATTTCTTCTCAGTTTAAGGCATCTTATCGCAACATTCGGTCCGTCCCTTAGCTGACCTCTGTATATCTGAAGTCAAGATAGAGGCAAATTTATAAAATCACTTGAAGCGAACAATCACTTTTTTCTGTTAGTGGCTACAAACACTACTTAAGGCTGGTGCATAAAAATTACGAGGAATAAAATTCGAATGCGAATCATACGTGTTTATTGTAATAGATTTACCACAACTTATCAGGATTTCGCAAAATAATGAAATTACCTGACCATGACAACCTTCTCCCATGAAAGCTGATGTGTCAAAATTATTCGTCGCCTGCTCAAGCTCTTCCACTGAGAACGTCCTATAAGCTGCAAGTCCAAGTGCCCCTAGCTTCATTGCTTGAGTTATATATCCTACGAAATTTGAAAAATAATAAATAAATATATTGAGGTATGTTTGTGCTTGTATTAAAAGATAAAGGGAAAGACCTGAGTTGTTCTCATTTAGTCAGAGTGCCCCTAGTTTCAGATATGTTTGTGCTTTCCGAATCAATATATTGAGTTGTTCTCATTTAGTTCTTACGTACTACAAAAACCTATCTCAGTGTAGATGAACATATGTGCCCAAGTCCTTAATATATGCTCTGTCAATAAAGGGAAAATGCACAAGGAGGAGAGAACACCTATAAGCTTTCTCCAAATTCTTGCCAGGGCTGCAAATGATAGCGCACATTTCAAAGCCTCTACCTGATTAGCATAGTAGTAATCAATTGAAGACCAAATTCAAAACATTTTTATTGAGACACAGACCGTTTCCAGAGCCTAATGAAAAACGAAAAAGAGCATAGTTCAATAATTAAATAGTGACTAGCCTAATAGGATTTATAGGTGTAAAACATGGTATATTTTCTTGCTAAGCTGGGAATGATGAATTATAAAACTCTCATTTACTGTCCATCAAGGACTTTTGCCTCAAAATAGAAAAATAGAAGTACGTGCATTTATAAGTGTTATACTGTCAACTAAGATAAAAAGTAAGAGATATTGCCCACATGCTCAGTTGCTCACTTTTAATTTGGGCCATCAGAAACTGTCACATGATTGCTTATAAGAGATAAGAGTGAAAAGATGTTCAGATCTAATCTACAAACTATATAAATATGAAGCCATTTTCTCCATTGCATTTTCACTATACATCTAAATAATCCGATTCAAATTACAGTTATTAGTCCTTTTTTTCTTGCACGGCAGCATAATAACTTGCAAACAACAATCTCAAAAGGCAATCAATAAATTATAATTAAAAAAGAGAAAAACAAATTTTAATATGCCAACATTTATATACCTGTCCCCGCCCAACAGCACACACTTCTTAAGTAGTAAAAATGGAGCACGATCCCATCCTGACTTTAAGACAATCGACAAGTTTTGGGCCTGGTACTGGGTCATTACGTTCCCACTGATCAAGTCCAGCTCCGAATACATATTCTTCGCATACTTAATCATCGAGAGCTATCAAGAAACAGATAAAACCTCAATTTACTTCATTAAAGATAATAAAATTATAAATTACGCTCAAGAATATATGAGAACCCACAAACCATTGCCATACTTCAAAAAGATTCATCACAAAAATAATCACCCTTGGAAAAGAATAATCAAAGTCACAAAAATCATACATTTTCAAAGATCATAATACAAACCCACAAATAAGAAAACAAATATCGGCTAAAATAGAACATACATGATACAATCAACATCATTCATCGAAAAGGTCTACCCCATAACAAAGTTCATCTTCATTATTTACATGTTCGAGCACACGAAAACTAACCAAAGAAACTAAAATAAAGACGGAAAACAATAATTTAGAAACTTGAAAAGAATAATTGCTTCGCATTTTCGATAAATATTCATACCAGAAATGCATCATTCATTAGCAGTTATTATAAAAGGTGTCAATTGACAAAAATAATTCACTTTTTAACCCCTTCTACGTCTGACCAGTGCCTAGCAGAGACCGGAGATTGAGAAATGTGGGCTGGCCCCTAACCCTGCCACCGTTGAGTGCTTGACTACTAGAAAAGGGGGTTACTAACTTACTAAAACACCGTCAGATACATGCGTGGTCATAAATACGAATGAGTGAGCATATTATATATGTCTTATTAAGTTTGCAATACACCACGCACAGTATGACCAAAACATTCGGTGTCAACATATTATTACATGGAATATACTTTGACCTTGGTGAAAAAAGTCCAAAAGAAAGAAAGAAGAATAGCTTGAGATCGATCCAGCAAGTGTTCACCCATTTGCATAAAAAAGAACAAACCAATAACACAAAACACATTCAGTTATAATAAGGCAGCAATAAACCAACCATTGCACAAAGTCACATTACACGCCAAGTCTTACATATATCAAATAAATCCATTGCACAGAAAAGGTCGTGAAATTAACATAAGCTACTTGCAACAGCTGGCTTGGCGGTCTAATTACTTATTTTCTCCACCTTAAGCAGCCCTCCTTGCCCTGTGGTGTCCAAGGTAGAACAAGAATGTGAGGATAAAACATACACAATTGCAAAATCAATAATTACTTGCAAAGCTAAATATACACTATTCTTAATTTTGAGTGTGTGATACATCAATGTATATTACTATGACATCACATGAAACTATCTATCTACACCTCTTCAAATTTTCTTATTATTCTTCCCCACTTTGAGTGCTCTCTCATAGCCATCATCATCATCTCCTTCCACTTCAAGTTGAGTAGTAGTGCCTAAACCAGATTTTGATGCTTTTTTAATATTAATATTATTATTATTGCTTACCACCCCTTCCTTGGCCTTCTTTTCTCGTTTTTTGCCAGCAGCAGATTTTGAAAGCAAAGCCTGATCAGCTGGAGCTGTTGCTGCTTCTTCTTCACTGCCTTCATAATACACCATTCCCACTGGTAGCCGTGGGAAAATTACTTTTGTTGTCGGATGCACAAGTTTACAACCTTCAAAAGCACCATTCGCTCTCATTCTTCCCATCACACATTTTGATACTGATCTCAACTCTAAACAACAAGACCAGGAATATTATGACATCAAAAAATTATTAAAACAACAAACACTTATTTCACATGAATTGATAAAAATTAAAACGCAGTCGTTATGTACACGGACGATCAACACTGTAATCTCAAGTCAGAAAGAATAAAATAAGCAACCTTCATCCATATCCAGCATACACTAATCACTCACTCCAATAAGATTTAGCCAGCCACACCTTGTTTCTATATAGACAGAAGGCACAATTAATCAGACCATGATATTAATCAAATTACACCAATTCACAACTCACAAGCAGCTTGACAGAAAGTTAGGGCAAAAAAAAGTCATCATCACTATTCAATTTCAACAAAGTAGTAATGATCAACTGCAATTTTATACTTAGAATCATTATAGATATTAAAAAAAAAAAAAAAGAGCTACAAGATCACAACTTTAACCTAGAAACAAAATAAAATAAAATAGGGTTAGGATAAATTACCTATCGAATCTGAAAATTATTTATAGAAGAAGAAGAGCCTTCCACCCGCCTCTCTCTCCCTTTGGTTGCTCGATCTTTTCTTGCCGTCGTCAGTACAAAGCAGGTATTTATATTGAACAATTCTATCCCGACCCTTTGCTAGTTTACCTTAATTCTCAAACTCATGTATTATATTATTTTTTTGTATACATCCAAGATAAATTACTTATAATAACTTTCACTACAAATATTGGAAGACATACCCGTCCGGTTTAACCCTAGTAGGGTTTGTCTGCGCTGCAATTGAACCCCGACAGCCATCAACTGGGGAGAAGACGTTAATTACCGCCGCGAAAGGGCGGAGGGAGCCTTCGCTGGCGGAGAACGGCAATCTAATGGCCGAGTAGCGTACGGTCATCTGTTTCGATTTCTACAAATTTTGGATATGATAGGATGGGATGTAATCGAGCCTGGTCTGCTTCAAACATGATCTCTTCTGATACTTGCAGATCTCATGGAGCGCAATCGTCCCTGGCCTGAAGCGATGGGGCTTCCTGATGCCTCCAGTAGCCAGAGCAGATTTCCTCGCCGCCCTAGTCGCTAGCTGCTTCCTCGGTGAGTCGTCGGAGCAGATTTCCTCGCTGCCCTAGTCGCTGGCTGCTTCCTCGGAGCCTTTCCTCTGTTGGGTTTTCTCGCTGTGTGCGGGAATGTAAAAGTTTGGAAAGGGAATGGCAGAGGAGAGATGGATTGGGAGGGAGAGGAAGGGGATAAGTTTTTTTTATTTTATTTTTTAAATAAAAAAATTGATTTTGTGGGTATATTTAATACATAAATAATATGACATACGAGAATGCCTTTTTAAAGGCGTTCTGAATAAAACTTTCCAGAACGACGTTTTTAAAGATGTTTCGATATTTAACATACAAGAACGTCATTTTTAAAGACGTTCTTGATATTTAGAATATCAGAACGTCTTTTTTAACGACGTTCTGGATATCTAATATACTAGAACATCTTTTTAACGACGTTCTGGATATCCAGTATACTAGAACATCTTTAAAAAAGACGTTCTGGTATGTTACACTTATATTACAAAAATACCACCGCCTGACATTTAAGAACGCCGCCTCCTGAGGCGTTCTTAAATGCCTGTTTTCTTGAATCCTATTTTTGTACTAGTGAGACGCCACGCGATATTTTATAGCCCAACTTCCTTGAGGAGAGTCCTTGTTTCACATAACAAGGTCTTGATGATTATATTTAAAACACATAAGAGATAAGGACTCTATTAAACTACTAACATTCCAACTAACACTAGTCCAGAAAGGCAAATAACTCTATAAAAATAAATATAATTAATAGGATTTTAATTCTACGTAATCAATAATCCTATCAATATTCGCCTTTTGTCTTTCTGGACAAAAATCAGCTAAATACAACCCATCCTAGATTTATTAAAAAAAAATACTCCCCTTAAATTGATGAGCTGCGAGAATGTTAGTGCAAATGATATTGACACCTGTACTAGCAAAAACTTATCCAAAATGAAAAATATAATCCGACCAACAGAAGTTTGAAAATCTTATCTCAGTAGAATACTCATAATAGTTAATAAAACAAATGTGCAGACTGAGATTTTTCAGGAATTGTGTGCCCTTCTCCTCCTTGACCTCCGAGGAGTCATAACATCATCAACCTCCTTATCAGCATCTACCATCTTCCCTTTGCCTTTGTCAATCGCAGTGGCAGCAGTCCGCTGTCCCTCATTGTCGCCCACGTCATCTCCAGCGCCCTCGCCCTCGTCATCTCTAACTTCATCTCCCCCTTTTTGTCCAAACTGCAAAAGGAGCACCTTGGAATAGAACACTTTTAATTGTACCAGCCCATTCGGATGGGCCCGGGCTCCAGCAATTTGTTGATTCACTAAACGCAGCTGAACCTACAGATCAGAAATATGATTAGGAATAGAGAGAAGATTTTTAGTCCTTTTGTTAGTGACACTGGGACCAACATCCGGAGCAGCATCAAAGAAGGCATTTGTATCCTTATCATCATAAAACACCACCAGCAAATCAACGATGCGATAAGTCCTTTCAAACTGCTTGTGGCTGAGACCAAATAATTCGGGCTCACCACCGAAATGTTCGCCATCGTGCTTCTGTAGTCCTTGATCAGCCAGGATTGAATGGATGAGAGAGGGAAAGGTCAAACTAACCTTCGTAGCCATTGTGTCAGCAAACTTGGTCACACAGTCAAACACGGTTTGGCCGAAATTAAACTGCATCCCTGTTCTAATCTAAAACATTGCTCGTCCTTGTGAGCTGGTGACTGTGGTTGTATTTGTTGTAGGGACCCCGTTGCACACGGATATTTCGTGGAGAACGGAGTAGAGAGACGTTAGGTGCGAGCTGAGAAACCTCTTAGGCCACTTCGTCATTTGTCCACCTGTCAAGAATTTAGCAACTTCATCAAAATCATCAACCGTGACACCCTCATAATAATCTTCAGTCCAAAAGAAGTCATTAATAACATAGGGAGAGAAGGAATAGATTTCCTCACGCATAAACACTTTGCCATATTTCTCAGAAAGATTATTTGAGATCGAGGGACGCATTTGGGCGTAAAATTCAAGTACGGCCTCCCTCAGATATGGCATAGAAGTGGTCACCGTTGATGTCAATCCCTTTCTACTAAAAATTTATTGAGATTCTTTTTCTCTAATAGTCCATGATCAACACTCCTCGATCGTTACCCTATTGTGCAGCGCATTGTATCTCTCATTGGCTTCACTAGTATAAGATCGAGGGGTATAAGCCTTGCTTATCTATAGTTTCTCATCATCTGAATCCTCCTCCAAAACAAAACCGTTGGATTCATCCTCTTCCTTATGCGTATCCTCATCAACATCATCTTCAAGACTCACCTGTTGAACCTCAAAGTCAGCATCATTTGAGTTATCAGATGCAGTGGAGCTCGTAGAAGAGGCATTTTTTACAGGAGCTGAAGTATCAGGAGGTGCACTGGCAGTTTCTGGAGCAATACCTGCAGTGGTGTGCCAGCATCTTCACTAACAGCAGGGACTTCATCTGAGACTGTCTTTTCAGAGGACTGACTGGAGCTTGAGGTCATCTCAACAGAAGGAGGACTTGAACACACAGTAGCAGAGGGCACAGAGCTTGATGCAACGTGCACATGAACTGACCTTTCCATCTTCAACAGTAGAGACGCCAACAGGGCATCTTCATCAGACAATAATTCTTCTCCATCAGTCTCCATTGGTTTAGAATCAGGCGCCACCATGTTCTGAGGAGTGAGACGATGCCTCTTAGCCCTAAATTTATGCACCATCTCTACTTCAGAATCATGAAAGAACGATGTGGTGGGTATCTCCTCCTTTGCCGCAACAAAACCATCTTGCGGAGTATAATTGGAGTCATCACTATCAGTCCCATATTTATTGTCTTCGACAAAAGACATTCTCGTCAACGAAGCACTTCTAGTCCCACTCGATTGGCTCTTGGGGACAGCCTCCGGTAGGATCCCGGGTCTACCCCATGTACATGCTGTGAACATTTCAGTAAGGGATTCCCAACTCTTTCGAATGTTTCTGCAATAAATTTCATATTGAGCACGTTATCAACATCAACGTTGCTCGGATTACCTGGGAGAATGGCGGCATAAGGCTCTGCTGTATCAACGACGGGAAACAGATCCAGTCCGGTAGATGGATTTGGCTGTGACGACTGGGTAGAGGAGACTCTGGGGTTAGGACTCTGTGTTGGACCAGATCCACCAACATTTGTATCAACAACTGAGGGAGCTCCGTGTTCGCCACGAACATCGAGGGGCACATGTCTTAGAAAAGAGCTGGTGTCAGATCTGTCCTCCGACGTCATCACCTTCTTGGACAACGAGTGGGAAGGTTTCTTTGACGACTGGGCTTTCCTTGGATTCATATTCGAAAGTGGTATGAACTTGATTTGCTGAATGTGAAGGGTTTCCTTGTTGAAATTGTTTTGACAAGAACAAGAGAGATTCCTGACACCATTATACAAAACACTCAAATGTGTGGTTAATGCTAGTGGGATAACAATAATAACAAAAACAATGCTTAAAAATCGGAGAAGACATAAGCCCACTCCCCCTTAAAGAAACCACTAACACCGAAAGATAGGCCCACTAACAATAAACCTGTCATCACATGCTAACACAAATTAACCAAGCGCAACATAATCTTAGATCCACAAGACTCTGATTATAACCCCCTGGACAATGAGACATCAAAAAGATATTAAGATTTGAGTAAGAGAAAAATAGACTTTTGTTATGAGTCAATGAATTGAAGGTATGCCTAAAAGGAATGACTTAAAATAATAAAAAAAATATATAAGATTCACAAATTTAGTAGAATGTTAGTTCTTGTGTGATGTCATTGGTATTTACATTCAATCAACAAAGTTAATGAACTGACAATCCTTAACTCGGTGAATGACTAGGTCATTTATGTTTGAGGATATTATGTCCGGGAGTAAAGAGATCTCCGCTCAATCAGCATACTAAGAATCCAATGGTAGGATTATTTAAATTTTAGCACATTGGCATGATTAAACATCATCCATGAATGGATGGCTGGGACATCCTTCAAACCTCTATTTAATGTTTTTATGCACACCAAGAGAAAAACGTGTTTCTACGAGAGTCAGCCCACAATTATTTATTTCGAAATCTTTCAGTCTCCTTTGACATCACTCAAACCATCAATGTTCTTGCATATGTGAGTTTGTGCAAGATCTAATGTATGTTATGAAAAAAAATAAAATAATAAAAAAATGCATGTCGAAAAAGTATGCTGCAGCTGATGTTGCTAGGGATGTTGCAGCATATTTAGTCATAGTGAATTAAATAGCACATAAGCCAAGAGACTTCTTTAATCTGTAAAATCCCTCGTAGTCTAATGCTTTGGTGAATATGTCAGGAAGTTCATGTTCAGTTCTAATATGCTCAATACTCACAACATTTCTCTCATCCAAATCTCGAATGAAATGATGCTTGATGTCTATGTATTTTGTTCGAGAGTGTTGTACTGTATTCTTTGAAATGTCTCGATGGCACTTGAATTATCACACAAAACAGTAAAAATATGACTTTGTAACCCATACTCCTCTATCAGTTGTTTCATCCAGAGTAGTTGAGAACAAGCACTACCAGCAGCTACATATTCAGCTTCAGGTGTTGATAGAGACATAATTCTGTTATTTTACTATACCATGAGACAAGATTATTCCCTAGAAAGAAACAGCCCCCTGTCGTACTCTTCCTATCATCTTTATTACCTGCCCAATCAGAATCAGTATATCCAATAAAATTAGAAATAGTGACCTTAGTATACCAGATTCCTAGATTGCAAGTGCCAACTACATATCTAATTATGCATTTTAGAGCCTTTAAGTGACTTTACTTAGGATTAGCTTGATATCGAGATCACAAACAAACACTATACATGATGTCGGGATGACTTGCAGTTAAATATAAAAGGCTACCTATCATACTCCAATACACAGTGTGATCAAAAAACTCACTAACATCGTCTCTGGACAGTTTTTGACTTGACACCATGGAAGTTTTCATGTGTTTCGCACTATCTAAACCAAAACCTTTCACAAGATTCTTAGCATACTTAGCCTGAGACAAGAAATTCCATTTTTAAACTGTTTGATCTGCAGTCCTAAGAAAAAAGATAACTCATCTTCCATGCTCCTTTCAAAGGTGGTAGACATACTGTTGATGGTCGTTGTTGTCCCGAGGAGGATCCGAGCTCCCACCGAGTGTCTGCACCGAGCAGATGCCGATCAGTTGCACTGTCGAGCTGGGCTCGCGGAATGCTGCTGACCTGGACGCACGGGGCTCGCCGAGGACGCCCGCGCAGTGTCGCTGAGCTCAGGACCGCGCTGCCAAGCTGGAATCGCAACATGCTGCTGACCTGGATGCGCGAGGCTCGCCGAGGATGCCTGTGCAGTGTTGTCGATCTCAGGACCGCACTGCCGATCTAGACACGCAACATGCCCCTGACCTGGACGCGCCGGGCTCGCCGAGGACGCCCGCGCAGTGTCGCCGAGCTCAGGCCCACGATGCCGATCTGGACTCGTAATATGCTGCCGACCTGGATGAGTGGGGGTCACCAAGAACGCTCGCTCGGCGTCGCCAGGCACAGGCCCACATTGCCAAACTGAAACATTGTCGAGTTCGTCCTAGACCCCCTGTCATGTCCGGGGAGTAATTGTCATCCCGCGCGCCAAGCTGCCAGGCTCGGCTTGGAATGCCGAGCAGGGTAGAGCTGATCAGGCTGAGCTCGGCCAACTGGCCGAGTAGGATATCTTCCGGAGATACCGGAAGCTCTGCGCTGCTCAACGAGCACTTTCGCCCGATGATGCCGAGCAGAGAAATGTTGGATAGGCTGAGTTCGGCCAAGGGGTGCATAATCTTGATCAGTCTAACCAGTCAATGATCCCAGCAACCTGAGCAAGGATATAAAACTGACAACTTTGAGTCCATTCGGGGTGAAAAATGTCTAAGGTCGGCATTAAGTCGGCGGGAAATATCTGTGGACGATATTGAGGCGATGGACATGTGAGTAGAGGTTATGGGAAACCAATAGGAGAGTGACAGGTGTAAAATTAGGGTTTCAATGGAAAACTATAAATATCCTCTCCACGAGAGAGAGAAGGATCCCCAATTTTTGTAGAGAGAGAAACATAGAGAGCTTTAGAGAGAGAAAGCTTGTATTTCAAGGTCAAGCACCTTTAAAAAGGGTCCGGCTAAGGCCGATCCGAACTGATTTTGAGAAATAAATATTAAGCACTTTTTCCCACTCGTTTCTGCTATCTGATTGCTGTTCTTCTTACTATTCTTGGTTTTGTATTGGTTGTGTTACTCTTAACATAAACAAAATGGTGCTAGAGGAAGGTTTCTTGTGATTTGCAGTCCCACGTGCTCAGTCAGCTCTTCAATTTTTGTTTTCTGTTTTCTGCCCGGTTTTTCATTTTTTGAGGAGCTGAACCTCAGCTCTTCGTTACATTTGAGTTTGGTAAAGAAAAAAGGAGGAATTTTTGTTCATCCCACTAGTCAAATATGATCCTTCAGAATGTTCAAGAAGAAATCCTGGTAAGGAGCGCCAGGAGAGGACGGTGCAATCGGGTCCAAATGAGCTTAACCCGGAGCAAGTAAGGTCGTTCATGCAGCACCCTGCTTTTGCTAAGGAATTTGAGGAGATGATGAAGAAGGCAGCAAGATCTATCTTGACGCCAGAAGCTCTGGTCGGCAAACCCAAGAACGCTGACCTTCAGGAAGGGCAGGCGGAGTAAGACCCAGCCCGAGAGGCAGCAAAGAAAAATGCAAAAGAAGGCTAGAGGAGGAAACTGAGCTGAATGCTAAGAGCAGGCCGGAGAGACCCCCCATTGCACGCCGTCTCACATTCTCCTCTCCCCAGAACGTCTTTGCTCGGCTCGGAAAGCCAGCCATCAAAGCACAGGAAGATCATCCTGAGAAATCAGCTAACAGCAAGAGTGTGGCCATGAGCATTCCGTGTAAACCAAACAAAGAGTCAGCCGAGCTAAAATATCTGAAACAGAGAATCGCCGAGCTGGAGGCCAAGAAAATTACTCCCCCACTTCGACCAACTTACTCGATTTCGCTACCAGTCTTGACCAGCTCGGCATGTGTCGACAAGTCCCCCCTGTCTATCCAGATCCTCTCTGAACCACTAGAGGGAAAGCTGAAAATCCCCCCAAGCGCTCTATAAAAGGGGAGCAGCGATCCTAACTCACATTTGAGCCACTACCAGAACTATATGGACATGCTTGGTGCGTCTCACACGTACAGGTGTCGAATGTTCTCCATGACGCTGGATGAAGTCCCTCTAAGGTGGTACCGGTCTCTTCCGCGTCACTCTATCTGTTCATGGCCGCAGCTGAGATCCTCGTTCCGAGTACACTTCATGGTTTCTAAGGCCACCATCGCACCCAAGAGAGCTATTGCCACCATTGTATAGCAACCAAATGAGTCACTGAAAAGCTACATAGCAAGATTCACAAAGAAAGTCTCAGAATCTCAGCCATGCGGCGATGAAGCCTTTCTCATCCTAGTTCAGAACGGGTTGTCGGATAAATCCTTCTTCAAGTGGGTGAATAACCAGCAAGATCCGCAGACCTTCTAGGAATTTCTCGCTCTGGCCGCATCACAAATCGCAGCCGAGCAGAACATGTCTGCCCCAATAATTTCTTTCCCACAGCATCACAAATCAGCTCGTCAAGTCGAAAAAAATCCAAGCTCTCAAGCAATCGCATCTAAAAAACTCCTGCAAGACAAACAGGCTGATCTCATTCCCGAGTACAATGAGGTCTACTCAATGGCTGCCGCCACGATTTTTGAGCGAATCAAGGACCTAGACATCCTCCCTCCAGCTCGGCCGACCAAGAAAGACCCTTCTCTATTAGACAGAAAAAGTTTCTGCAGGTACCATGGATCGATCGGGCACAACACGGAAGAGTGACACGATTTGGTTCGCACCCTGATCAAAGTCTGTGATGATCAGAACCTGCTGCCATTCTCAAAGAATCACAAGCCAGACAAGAACGAAGAGGCAACAACCAGCCACCCCCACCCCCACAAGCCGGAACTGGAGCACCAAGGGAGATTCTGACCTTTATCAATACGAGCCGAGCTGAGGAAGAAATTTTGAATAGAAAGAGGAAAATCCTGATCAGAGACGCTAAGAACTAGATTCAGAAAACAAAATTCATAAGATCGGACGTCTTCCATTTTGACGACCAGCCGGAGGAAGAGGATAAGCTGGTGTCATCCTTTACTTTTTATGACTCAGATGCAGCCCCGCTGGACCATCCCCACTCGGATGCCCTCGTCATCACTGTGCCCATCCTGGGAATCCGAACCCATCGAGTCCTTGTAGACCCTGGCGCGTATGCAAGCATAATCTACCTGCCAGCCTTCCGAAGGATGAGAGTGCCAAAGGAATACATCAAGCCATGTGAGGACAGGATCAGGGGGATTAGCGGCGGCTATGTGCAGACTCTTTTCCAAGTAAGAATATCTATGGAGTTCGGCACTGGAGAAGAGAAAAGGACCATCCTCACAACCTCCAAAGTAATTGATGTCCCGAGCGATTACAACGCCCTCATTGGCAGGCCAGCCCTTTACGACCTCGAAGGCGTGATGTCAGTCTATCACTACTCGATCAAATTCCCAGGCATTTTAGGTGAATGCGAGCACCGAGGAGACCAAGTGGTTGCTCGGGAATGCAGATCAGGCCAAAACAAATCAACATGGTCGAGCAGATGAAAATGAGTGAAGAGCTGATCGAGGGAGCAAGCGAAGGGCTGGGAAACAAGGGTGTGCTGAGCTCAGAAAAGGCTGCCGAGCTCACAAAAAGAGAAATGGAGGAAAGACCGTGCTCCGATCAAGACACCAACAATGATGCCGAGCTCGTCCATACCAAACAGAACAAAGAACTGAAAATGCAAGTTGGAAAAACTGGGTTCAAGCCTACCGAGCAGGAAGACGCCGACCTGAGTAGGGACCGAGGTCGGCGCCCTGGGAAAGAACCAATGTGGGAGTTCGAAAACGTAAATTACCGAGCAGAGAATGCCGACCCGGAGATCGGAGCTGACCTGAAAATTGTTGAGGATGAACTAGATCCACGGAATCCAAGCTTGAAGAGAAAGGCTACCCACGCTGAGCCTGTGGAGAAACTAGATTGGGTATCACTCGATGAACTCGACCCAAACAAACAAGTTCGGGTCGGCCATGATCTTAAGGAGCCCATCAGGTCTGAGCTGATAAGCTTTCTGAAAGCAAATCAAGACGTCTTCGCCTGGACACACGCTGATATGTAGGGCATCGACCCAGAGCAAGCTTGCGACAGACTTAACATAGATAAAAATGTCAGGTCGGTGATACAGAAGAGGAGGAAGCTCATCCCGGATCGATACGAAGCGCTAGAGTTAGAGGTTGTGAAGCTCCTTGACAATAAGTTCGTCCGCGAGGTCAGGTACCCGGTTTGGGTAGCTAACCATGTCCTCGTCAAAAAGCAAACAGGCTAGTGGCGGCTATGTATCGATTTTTCAGATCTCAACAGGGCTTGCCCCAAGGACAGCTACCCGCTCCCCCATATTGACTACATGGTGGATGCAACTGCGGGACACAAGATGATGAGCTTTATGGACGCCTACTCAGGCTACAATCAGATCCCAATGCACTCGGACGATCAAGAGCACAAATCATTCTACTCGGCGAGAGGTCTCTACTGCTACACCATGATGCCGTTTAGCCTGAAGAATGCTGGGGCTACCTATCAGCGCCTAGTTAATAAGATGTTTGCTAGTATGATAGGAAAGACTCTGGAAATCTATGTAGTAGACATGCTCATCAAATCCTTGTACTCAAATCACCACATCGATGATCTGAATAAAATGTTTTCAGTTTTGCGTGTTTACCGAATGATGTTAAACTTAAAGAAATGCTCCTTTGGAGTTAGCTCAGGAAATGTTTTAGGCTATATGGTAAGTCAAAGAGTTATTGAAGCCAACCCAGATAAAATCCGAGCTATAACTGAACCACAACCTCCTAGAAGCATAAAGCAAGTACAGAGCTTAACCGGCAAAATGGCCACACTGAATCGTTTCATATCTAGATCCACGGACAAGTGAAAACCTTTTTTCGAAGCAATCAAGAAAAACAAGGCTTTCAAATGGACTGAGGAATGCCAAGCAGCCTTTGAAGAACTGAAGAAATGCATGATAAGTGTTCCGACCTTACAAAAACCAATAAAGGAAGAGTCGTTGTACCTCTACTTAGCTGTCTCAGCGGCGGCGGTCAGCTCGGCACTCGTCCGAACTGACGAGCACGGGCAACACCCGGTATATAACACGAGCCAATCCCTGCACGACGCCGAGCTGAGATATTCAGCCATGGAAAAGCTAGCATTCGCCCTCGTCACCTCCTCACGAAAGTTACGCCCATACTTCTTGGAACACAGAATAGTTGTACTGACGAGCTTCTCGTTGAAACAAATCATGCATCGCCTTGACACTTCAGGAAGGATGATCAAATGGGCAGTCGAGCTCGGACAATTGGACATAACATATGAACCAAGAACAACCATTAAGGGGCAAGCCCTAGCCGACTTCATAGCTGAGTTCACTCCGACGGTTGAACCAATTCCCGCAGAAGCGGAGCAGTGGTGCATGTACGTCGATGGGTCGTCAACAACTGGATGAGCTGGAGCTGGAATCATATTGGTAAGTCCTGAAAAGAACCCTTTGTGCTCAGCTGTACGCTTCCAGCCGAATATGAAGCCCTCCTTGCCGGTCTGGAAGCGGTTGCCTCAATGGGAGTCAAGAATCTAAAAATACAGAGTGACTCCCAACTAGTGGTGAACCAGATCAACGGAGAGTATGAGAACAAGGAGCCCAGAATGGCACTATACCTAGAACTCACAAAAGCACGCCTAGTTGAATTTGAAGCTGAGGTCATCCATGTATGACGAAATGATAATGTCCCAGCAGACTGCTTAGCTAAGTCAGCATCAAGCCTTGGTATAGAGGAACTGGATACAGTGATGGTCAGCCACAATTCAACAACGGCACTCGACGCCGCAGCTGCTTACTCAGCTAGCCAAGCCGACCAGAGTAAGGAAATTCAAAGCAGAAGGGAGAGCTAGATGAAACCATTCCTACTTTACCTGAGCGAAGGAGTGCTCCCAGAAGACCGAGCTGAAGCACGATCAATACGAACAAAGTCAGCTCGGTTCACCATTATGGATGAACTATTGTACAAAAGGGGGTACTCCATTCCTTTACTCCGCTGCCTGAATGAACAAGATGCAGAATATGTGCTGAGAGAAGTACACGAGGGCATCTGTGGAAACCACGCTGGAGGACAATCACTAGCGCACAAGCTCATCCGGCAGGGATATTATTGGACGACCTTGAAAAAAGACGCGATTGAGAAGGTCATAAAATGCAAAAAATGCCAAATGTTTGCACCCCAGATAAACTCTCCCGCGGAAACCCTCAATTCCATATACTCGCCATGCCCATTCGCGAAATGGGGAATAGACCTGATTGGTCCGTTACCGAAGGACAAAGGAGGAGTAAAATATGCGGTAGTGGCGGTGGATTACTTTACCAAATGGGCAGAAGCCAAACCATTGGCATCTATAACCGACCAGAAGATCATTAATTTCGTCTCGAAATCGATCATATGTAGATTTGGAGTGCCGCTCTCAATAGTATCCGATAATGGCAAGCAGTTTGACAGCAAGAGGTTTAAGGCATTTTGTGGGGAGCTGAATATCAGAATCAATTTCTCCACGCCATACCACCCCTAGTCGAATGGACAAGTAGAAGCGGTCAACAAGATCCTCAAATACACGCTCAAAAAGAAGTTGGTAGATCTGAAAGGTAGCTGGCCAGAGGAGCTACCCGGTGTCTTGTGGTCGTACAGAACAACACAACGCTCATCTACCGACGAAACTCCTTTCTCACTGGCCTTTGGGTCAGAAGCGGTCATACCAGTTGAGATCGGCACACCTTCCTACCGAGTAGCACATTTCGAGGAAGAGGAAAACGACATGGCCTGCCGAAATGCACTCGACCTCCTCAAAGAAAGAAGAATGGATGCCGAACTGAAGAACGCCATCTACAAGCAAAGAAGCGAACGTTACTACAACTCAAAAGTGAAGGCCAGAAACTTTAAAGTTGGTGATCTGGTTCTCAAACGCATTTTCGGACCAAACCACGGCTCCCTTAAACCGAAATGGGAGGGACCATTCAAGATATCAAAAATACTCCAGCACGGGGCTTACCATCTAGAGTATTTAGATGGAATTTCACACCCTTGGAACGCTGTATACCTCAAAAATATTATCAATAAAATTTTAGTCCTCGTTGTTTTTCAAAAGTATAGATAGACAGAGCAAGGGGCTTTCAGGCCCAAAACCAAACGAAGTAATAGACCGACCTCATCAGGTCGATCTCACTCATGAATACCCCATCATATCACTCCGCCCGCTAAGAGCAAATCTCAGTGTGCCGAGCTCAAAAAGAGTCAAAACTCAAAATTGACTCGACACGTAAAAGAGAACAAGTTTAAAAAATCCGAGCTCAACATGCCGAGCTCAAAAACAGTAAAACTCAAAATTCACTCGACACATAAAAGAGAGCAAGTTTTCAAAAATCCGAGCTCAACATGCCGAGCTCAAAAAGAGTCAAAACTCAAAATTGACTCGACACGTAAAAGAGAACAAGTTTCAAAAATCCAAGCTCAACGTGCCGAGTTAAAAAAGAGTCAAAACTCAAAATTGAATCGACACATAAAAGAGAGCATGTTTTCAAAAATCCGAGCTCAACATGCCGAGCTCAAAAAGAGTTAAAACTCAAAATTGACTCGACACGTAAAAGAGAACAAGTTTCAAAAATCCGAGCTCAACGTGCCGAGATCAAAAAGAGAGCAAGTTTTAAACTGCCGAGCTCAATATTTCAACAACTACTGAGCTCAAATGTGCCGAGCTCAATATTGCCGAGCTCGACATTTAAAATTTGAGTTTAGAGTAAAAAAAAAAAAGTCAACATGCATGCATGTTTAGACCATCAAAACCGCTAAAGGAAAGCAAACAAAAATAAGCTAAGTATAGAACGATTGAAAAGGAAAAGCCAGCCAGAACAAGCCGATTCAAACTCAAATTAGAAATTGTTTAGAAACATGGAGTTTGGCCGCCCAAAAGTGACATGACATTAAAATACATAAAACATCAAGTCAAAAGGAACGCAAATCAGTCCTTGCCATCCTCCCCATCATCATCACCTTCCTGCTCGTCGTCGTCAACATCCATGTCCTCACCGCCCCCCATGCCATACTCCTCCATCTTCTCAGCGATGTGCTTCTCAAACTCAGGAATAGAAGACCCTTCCTTCAGCATTCGGAGGGCCTCATGCATGGTGGAAAGATATGAGCACTCATAAACGGCCCAAGAGTCTCAGTCTTGTACTCTTCGACGCCGGCAGCTCTCCCCTCCACAACACCTACAGCCTTCCCTTGAGCATACGCCTCCTCCATCTCTCGGGAGAGATCACTAACCAAGTCGGCATGGCGCTGAACTAGCTCGGCGTGTCGGACCTTCAGGCCGTCCAGGTCAGACAAAGTCTGCTGAGTCGCACTCAATGCGGCGTCAACAGACTGCTCCGCCTTCTTAGCCCTCATCGTCCAGGAGTCACGGTCAACCATCAGGTATGTGCATTGAGTGTGCACCGCTTGAAAGGCAGCAAAGTCCCGCTGGAGACGGGCATGATCCTTGCGGAGGTCGGAGGCTATCTGGCTATCTGCGTTGAAGTTGGAAACCCAATTGTCCAAACTCAACCTCCAATTGCGAGCAACACTGTCCGAGAACTCGGAGAAGGGGTACCCCCCAACCGATCCGCCAGTCGCAGTAGGAGCATAACACCCCGAGTAGTCATACACGGGAGGAACTGACGGAGGGCGAGGACCCCCATACACGACCTCCTCGTGGTCAACTGCAATAGGCTCCTGGCGAGAACTCCCCTCACCGACTTGAGGAGCTGAGAAGGACTCGGGGGGAGCAGACGGAGTTGAGGAGCTGGCTTTCTTCTTCCTCTTGCCACCACCAGCCGCCGGCTTCTTCGCTGGCTTCTTAGTGTTCAACTCCAGAAACTTAGCAGCTCGATCAAGTGCAGAAAGAGGCATGGCTCTGTCAAAGTAGGGATAATACATTACAAACACAAAAACACCGAGCTCAGGAGAGAACAAATAAAAATGACAATCTAAACATATAGCACAACCGAGCAGAAAATAACAACCTAGCCGAGCAAGGAGTCCCCGAGATGCCGAGCTCGGCTTGAAAATTCAAACCGACATGGGCGCCGACTCTGAAGCAACGAGCAACCTGTACCGAGCTGGAAAAATTACCGGCCAAGCCGAGCAGGGAGTTCCCGAGCTGCCGAGCTCGGCTCGAAAATTCAAACCGACACGGGCGTCGATGCAGAAGCAACGAGCAACCCGTGCCGAGCTGGAAAAATTTCCCGCCAAGCCGAGCAGGGAACCTTCGAGCGGCCAAACTCGGCTCGAAAATTTAAACCGACATGGGTGCCGACGCCAAAGCGACGAGCAGCCCTTACCGAGCTGAAAATTGCCGAGCAGAAGAACCCCAAACAGCTGGGCTCGGCTCGGCAACATCGATCGACAAATGCTAGCACATGATAAATCACTCAACCTAACATAAATTACCGAACAGAAAATATAACACCCCAAGTGTAGAACACCGAACAGGACAAAATCAGCTCACCAGGAGTAGTGGGTCCAAGCTGAGAACGAAGAGATGAGTCCCTGAGTCCAGCCTTTCGAAGCTTGGCTTTCGTAAGCAATACTCGGTTATTCCTTTGCTCCGGGTCGAAATCCAAGATTGTGAATAGATAAGCAAGAAATTTCGGGCTAGGGGCTACTCATTTCCGAGTCGCTGCAAAGAGGAATAAACGATAAGGATTAGATCGAAATAAGGGGAAGAAATGCTAACGCTGCACTAACCGAATTTCATAAAAGAATTGGGGGAAGAGTAGAGTGAGCCGTCGGGGTTCCTTGTCTGCCAGTCTCCCCCGACATAGAACAATCGAGACTCCTAATCGTGAAGGGAGTCGGGGAGCCCGATCTCAAGGGTCCTGAAGGTACCAGACCAAACCGAGCTATAATAAAAACCCGAGTTAGCCCCACCCACAGCTTTGAAAAGATAGAGCCATCGGAGCTCTTCGAAAGTGGGGGCTGGCCAATTGTTAAGGCTGAAAAGTACAAACAGACCCAAAATTCGAGCCACGGCCAGGGGATGGAGCTGAAAAATGGGCAGTCCTAAATCGTTTAAAATATCCGTTAGGAGCCGAGGGAGCGAAAACGAGACACCAAAATACAAGCTATCCGAAAATAGAGTAGTGCACGAGACTTGTGGGCAGTGAATCTGCTCGGCATCATAAGGAAGAAATAGATGAAACGACCCGGGCACCCCGCACTCGTTTCGGTACACGACCAAGTTGTTGTAGACCAACTCACTTTGCTCCATGGCTATCTTAAGCATCCGGTCATCCCACTCGCGGGGGGGAGGTCTCTTCCAATGACCAACCGGGGTACGCTCACCCGGCTGGTCCGACCAAAAAGCGAGGGTCTCGGGAGACGCCGACCTCATCGCGACCTTAGGTTTCCGAGATTTTTTGGCCCCTGGCGGTCGTTGAGTATCATCTTCGTGCGGGCCAGAGAGGTCGTCTAGGGGCTCCACATCGGCCAGACCAACCCCGAAATCCTCACTGGCGGCACCTGTTCGATCTGGACTCAAACTCGGCACCCGAGCTGATACACCGGCCGCACCCCCGCTGGGATAGTTGTCCACACTGCATTGTGATTCTGGAAAAGACCCACTCCTGGGCCCAAAATAGCAACCCTGCCTGAACTGACCACCAGGCCCGAAGGGTTGAGAGTGCCTGAACTTAGAATAACCACCAAAATCTTCACTTGGAAATTGTTCGAAGGCGAAGGGTCTTCCTTGACCAAAAATTTCCCCGGCGCCAAAACTCCCGTACTGGTCGAATCCGGACCCGGGATACGGACCCGATGGAAAGATAGGGTGTTCGCCGCCCTGACTATCTCCCTCATACCCTCGAGAACTATCCGGGGAATAACCCGGGCTACTGGACATTGAAAAAACTCAAGAAAAGAGAAGAAAACGGAGAAGAGATTACCTTTGCAAGAACAAGAGATGACCAGACGAAGCTAGGAGAAGGAGCGACATCAGCCGAACAAAAAGTCGGAGATATGTTTAAAGTGATGAAGGCTCGAAAATGGAAGCTTAAGAAGACGGAGAGTTTTCAATGTAAGGAAAGAAAGAAGAGGCTGAAAAAATGAGAAGATGAAATGCAATCTCACGTAATAAGAGAGAAGAGACCAATAGTAAGTTACAAAAGTCCAAATAAAGATCACATGCCACTAGGCTCCAAAAGTACAATAAGACAAACCTGAAAAGCTTACAAAGATTCCTGAAAAAGCTTCCGCCATGGAGCACGAAGCGTTCAAAATGCAGGTGGGACCGGGCTAAAGGGACAAGACATCCCATGTACGTGTTAGCTCGGCTCCCATGGACGGCCAGAAATCAATGAGCTCGAACTCGACCACGCATGTCCGACTCCATGCTCAGGGGCTTGTTGATGGTCGGTGTTGTCCCGAGGAGGATCCGAGCTCCCACTGAGTGTCTACACTGAGCAGATGCCGATCAGGAGCACTGGCGAGATGGGCTCGCAAAATGCTGCCGACCTGGATGCGCGGGGCTCGCCGAGGATGCCCGCGCAGTGTCGCCGAGCTCAGGACCGCGCTGCCAAGCTGGAATCACAACATGCTATCGACCTGGATGCGCGGGGATCGCCGAGGACGCCCGTGCAGTGTTGCCGAGCTCAGGACCACATTGCCGAGTTGGACACGCAACATGCCCCCGACCTGGACCCGCGGGGCTCGCCGAGGATGCCCGCGCATTGTCGCCAAACTCAGGCCCACGATGCCGAGATGGACTCACAACATGCTGCCGACCTGGACGAGTGGAGGTCGCCAAGAATGCCCGCGCGGCGTCGCCAGGCACAGGCCCACATTTCCGAACTGAAACATTGTCGAGTTCGGCCTAAACCCCCTGTCATGTCCGGCGAGTAATTGTCATCCCGCGCGCTGAGCTGACGGGCTCGGCTTGGAATGCGGAGAAGGGTAGAGCCGATCAGGCTGAAATCAGCCAACTGGCCGAGTAGGATATCTTCCGGAGATACCGGGAGCTCTGCGCTGCTCACCGAGCGCTTCCGCCCGATGATGCCGAGCAGAGAAATGCTGGATAGGCTGAGTTCGGCCAAGGGGTGCACAATCTTGATCAGTCTAACCAGTCAATGATCCCGGCAAGCCGAGCAGGGATTTAAAACTGACGACTTTGAGTCCATTCGGGGTGAAAAATGTCTGAGGTCGGTATTAAGTCGGTGAGAAATATCTGAGGACGGTATTGAGGCGGTGGACACGTGAGCAGAGGTTATGGAAAACCAATAGGAGAGTGACAGGTGTAATAGCCTCTCCAAGAGAGAGAGAAGGATCCCCAATTTTTGTAGAGAGAGAAACTTAGAGAGCTTTAGAGAGAGAAAGCTTGTATTTCAAGGTCAAACACCTGTAAAAAGGGTCCGGCTAAGGCCGATCCGAACTAATTTTGAGGAATAAATGTTAAGCACTTTTTCCCACTCATTTCTGCTATCTGATTGTTGTTCTTCTTACTATTTTTGGTTTTGTATTGGTTGTGTTACTCTTAACATAAACACATACCACTCCTGCAGAACAGGTCGACCATGGCGTTTCTTGAAAACCGCCGTTAAATATATCTTAACGACAGTTTTCCAGATAACCGAAGTTCAATCCATATTTTAATGGCGGTTATATTAAAACCACCGTAGAATCCTACATTTTACGATAGTTTTTGTTGAACCGCCATAAAAACTCACCTATTATACGGCGGTTATATGTGAACCAACGTAAAAACTGGAGGCCAGTTTATTTTAACGTCGGTTCACAACAACCGCCGTAAAACTTAAACATTCTACGGCGATTATATGAGAACCGTCGTAAAAATCACACATTCTACGACGGTTATTTTAGAACCACCGTAAAAACTCAGTCTTCCATGTCACCGATCCTCGTCTTGCTCAAGCAAGTTGATTCAACCGTTGATCCATGTCAAATCCGAAGATCTGCATTAAATATTAAACCCAAAAATAATAAATATTAAAAATAATAAATATTAAACCAAAAAAACCTTGCCCCCTTTTGGTCCAATGCACCACAAACTTCGTCTCCATAGATGTCGTCGCCAATGTCCTGTGGCACGTCGCCTACGATGATTTACTCCGCCGAGGAGATCCCTGATTTCACACCCAACCCACGCGCTCTACGTCAACGTGGGGACACTCACCCCGGACTGGCTACCGGCGATGAAGATGGCTGCCCAGGTGGTGAATGACCGTAACAGGCCTTGGGTGTTGGACCCGATGGCTGCCGGAGCTTCCGGCTTCCGGTTGGTTGAAATTGAGGTAGTGCCTAATTTCTCTTGTTTCTTGATTTTTTTGGTAATTATTTGCATTTTTTTCCATCAATTTTTAACCAGGTCCTTAATTCGATGAATGCTCAGATACGGATTCAAAAAAGAATTAAACCATGAACTTTTGTATTCTAGTTTGGGCTTTTGTTTTTTTATTCATTTTTTAGCTGTTCTGTTTGATTTCCTATCTTTATTTTTTGTGAATCTATCAATTGAAGTTCAATAATCTTTTCAGTAGGAAATTCCTCCCCCAAAATTTGGCCTACGAAAAGACGAATTGAAAAAACCAAAAAGTTCGGTTTGAACCAAACTGGTTTCAATAATTTTATTCGGTTTTTGCCTTCTAGTTTAGTAATTTGGTAGATTGAAATTTTGATTAACCGGAACTGGGATTCGATTCGGTTTCGATCAACAGAATGAACACGAATGCATACTTAAATGATACTTACTCTCGGTTTATGAATTAATTAATAGATGATTTGTTGTCTGACATGTTATGCTAATTCTTTAAATTAACACACTATCTGGTTTCAGGTTTTAAGTCAAATGCTATATTTCAGGTTATCTGGTGGCCGCAACCATATTTTTATTTTCCCAAGATATGAAATCCTGATGCTTAAATAAGGATTGACGTTAAGAATGTGTACGGTTCATGAGTTTATAAGAGAAATTTATTTGATCTTTCTATATCCAGTTGTAGAAATTTTGAAAATAGAGATGATGTTTGATATACAACACTCAATAATTGTTACTATCTTGCTTGAGGCTTAATGCACACTGGAGTAATTTTTTTTCTCCTTTTAAATTGCAGAGCTGAACTAATTATGCTCTTCAGTAATTTTACGGGCAACTTATTGAACATGCATGGCATTAACTTTGCTCTACATATCCTCAAACATGGCAAAAGAGAATAAAATGAGCAAAGTCTTCTAAGCATTCTCTGCATATTTATGATGTTTTACTTCATTGCAGTGGCGCTTGGAGCTCACTTTTTCAAGTCTTGGGAAACATATATTAATCTTTCTATAATTTTGACTCCAGAGGTATGTGTCACACTTTTCAGATTCTTCTACTCTGCATACGAGAAGGATTATTTTCCATTAGATATAGAAGGAAAAATTATGTGGATAACGAGATCGATTAGGCGGTCGCTGCTCCAGTTGTAGCTGAACACGTCGGCAAAATTTTCCTCGTCGGCGTCGGTAGTGGAGGCGGAGAGAAGCATAAAAGAAGGGCCGAGGAATGAGGGGGAGACAGGAAATCAAGTCCATTTACGATTCTCCTATTCTCGATCTCCTATTTCACGCGGTAATTATTTCTTACATTTTCCTTATTTGTTTATTTTCTTTTGGAAAGAAAATGCTTGTGTTTGTTTGTGCTTGAGATTGGTGTACTTTGTGCTTTTCTGCTTCTATCTATCATACATTTCCCTTTTTTCATTCTTGAGGAAAAAATGCTGATGTTTGTTCGCGCTTGAGATTGGTGTACTGTGAGACCCTGTAAATTTGATAAATTGTGTTTTTATCCGTATATTAATTAAATTCAATAAACGCCTTGCTATTAATATTATATTACCTCCACATTTATAAAACCTTAGAAATTTATAAAGTTTATTAAGTTTAAATATTCTAAAAATTAAACACCAATGTTAAGTCCTACAGATATATAGTTTAAGTAATATCCTAAAAATATATTAAATGTTCTAAAAAATTAACGATAGGCATAAGTCCAATTAAATTATGAGGATTGATCACAAAGATATTTACTATATATAAAAGATTTTCGTAATGGATAGAGTAATATATATATTAGACTGAGTATAACGCTAATATTACAAGGATATATTACCACCTTCTCTTAATAACCTTTTATTTATGACAAGAGATCATTACTGACATAATGAATATTTTTTCGTACTTCTAATTATGTTACATTGGTGGTCGTGTATTATGAATAAATATAGCTGGCAATAAATCTTTAACAAATGTGAGTGACTGCATTCCCTTTATCTTGCAACATTATAATAAATGAAACTTTATAGAGAAAATATTTTGCCAGGCAAACAGCCGCAATTTCAACCCATCACCAAACTCACCACCAAACTCTTTGAGAAACACAACTCTCAGTGTATTTCAAGATAAAAAAAAATAAAAGGGGATCTATTCTTTGAGAGATATTGAGATTCACCAGACTCTCTGAGAAACACAACTCTCAGTGTATTTCAAGATAAACAAAAATAAAAGGGGGATCTATTCTTTGAGAGATAGTGAGATTCATATAACAGATATATCACAATTGCGTTATATCTTCAACTAACTTGAGGTGGGTACAAACTAAAATGGTTTTATTATTTTACAAAAAACATATTGATGATATATTTATCTATATATTTTATAAGTATTTTTTATATATATATTAGAAGTGACAATTGCTTAAATTATGTATTATTGTTGTTGTGTGTTGTGATTAAATGACCATGATATTTTATTCATATATTGTGAATGTCATACAAAAATATTTATTGATGTTTATGTGTTTATATTTTGGATATGAGAATAAAATGCAAGAATAAATGGAAAAAAATTATATTTCGTAATTAAATAAAAATTAGAGGATTTGCTTTCAAAAATATTTAGAAATATTGGACAAGGACTAAAGAAGAATGAAAATTATTAAGTTCTTAGGATTTTCTCATATTTTGGGTGAATATTGATAAATTTTGGACCTTTAGGGCCAAAGTCGTAAATCTTATAAAGTTTAGGGGCCAATTTACAAATACCTAAAACTCATTAGAACAAATGTGAAAAATTCAGTTTCAGGATTTTTTTTAAACTCTTATGAATCTACTGGACTCTTGTTTAAAATTTCATAAATATTTGAGTTTAAAATCGAGAGTTATCGCCTAAAGGGTAAGAGAAATACAATTTTGAGAGAGTTGAGGATCAAAAGGTAAATTTTAGAAAACCTTCTAATATTTCCTTAAAATATAATAAATTTCAACTCTTTTAGATCTAATATAGACTCATGTCCATCCCTAATAATTTTTTTTAACTTGTGAAAATGTCAAATTTAAATTATTCGCTAAAACTAATTTGTAGGAATTTTGGGGTCAAACTATAATTTTAAAAAATAAATAAATAATAAAATTATGACCATACATTCTGTATTTTATTTGAAAATTTTAAAAATTATTTTACATCAAGGCGACCTTTTATTCACGAGTTATGAGGTAAATGCAAATTATTAAAAATGACCCCACACCCTTAAAATAATTATTACCTACTTTCATATTTTTAGGTTTTGAATTTTGAATCATTACAATCCGATCCCTAGTTTATGGAATATTAATTCTCTAAAAAAATGAGTATTTTAAAATAGTGACTATTATTTTAATTAAATAAAGGAGTTAAAGTTTAATTACCTTAACACTTTTACAAAAATCCAAATAATGATTTTTGGATCATAAATTTAATTTAAATTTCATTGAAGTTATTTTAATAAAGATTGACTAATAAAAATTTAAAATACAAAAAGGTTCCATTTTGTAGGACTTATTTATTTAACTCTAAACTTGTAACTCCAATTCCATGTCGTTGGGTCCATAATTCTCGATAATTTTATCTCGATACTTACGAGATTTATTGAATAAAAAACTATCCTCTAAACACATTGTTTATTTAAAAATCTTATCCCTCTCACACATATCACGTAACTCCATTTATTATTAAAAGTGATTGAGCATCACACCCATGTTGACATTGTGATGGACCTTCGAGTTTTATGTGATTGAGTCAATGTTGTATATCTGGCCTAGTGTGGTATGGATTGAGTGAGTCAATGATCGAACAGCATGGCTGTGGTCTTGAACCGTTTCTCGATGACCTAATCCCGCAACTGGCGGAAGGAAAGTGGGTCGTAGATAGGGTATAATCGCAATTATGACAATCTCTTGGTAAACACCTGAGCTAAAGAGTTGTCGTGCCCGATCATTATAAGGTTGACGTGGGCTTCAGCCAAAATAGTGGGCTACGGCCAAATGAAGATAATGAATGGGCGTCATAAGGAGAACAGAAGTATCAAGTCATCTAGATGCGATTTGGACGTTTAATGTGAAATTGATTGTGTTTGAGAGCTAGTCCTTCGAGGACGTAAGCTCGACGAGTGAATGCATAGAGTGTAGTCCTGTGGATTCACACTCACCGTTTGGTCATTATTAAATGATTGAATCGAATTTATATTGTTTTACATTTATTTACTTTGAACAAAACATGCATCAAGAATTTTATAAGAATATTTCCCAATTACAAATGCTTGCAGTCAACTCCAAATGAAGCCACACTTGCACACCATCACCCGCTCACTGAGATTTTTGTCTCACTCCACCTACTTTTTTTTCAACCAAAACCAGACACCGATAACGCTTGCACCGAGGTGGAGGGCCACGAGGAGTAAATAGTTGAAGACCCCGTGTTTGGGAATTATAAATTGTACTCCTAATTATTAAAGAATATGTAAGATATTTTATCGGTTTGAACACCAGGTAAGATTATTGGTTATTATGTTATTATCGAATAGTCACACCTTGGCGCCGTCGGGGCATGACATGTACTTTGTGCGTTACTGCTTGGACTTTGTAACTCTTGCAATCTGATTTATACGATTGACAGAAATATTCAAGTATGATTTCTAGACTCATATTATATCTGGATAAAAAATCACAATTGGGAGAAAAAAGAATTACATTGGAAAGAAGCAGGGATAGTATTTAAAGCCTGGCCAAGTAATTGACGGCCTTATTTATTTTATTTACTCAAAATGTTTCATTAGTTATACCAATGTAGCAGCAGAGATGATCATTTTAATTGTAAAACCTCCCATTAAAGTTTTCCTGTTGTGTTGTCACATATATTTCTACTAAAATACTCTTTTCCTTATTATATTTTCTATGATTCTCATAATTTTGTTTTTCTTGTATAAGTCTATCCTATGTAGCCGTCATTTGTTAATGCTTAATCGGCTGTCAATACGATGATACTTGGTGTAGGCTCAAGTTCATAGACATGCTCACAACTTCAGAGAAGTGCAGCAATGTACTAAGGTCTTTATCGACTCCCGTCTCTCTGTTTTTTTCATCTTTTTAATTTATAAATATATTTCTTTTACGGTCTATTTAGGCAGAAGATGTTGTCGCGGGTATTCGAACACCGCAGGATTTGGATATGGTGCCGGTGCTGTGAAGATCGCCGTGGACATGGTGAACTAAGGGCTTATCGATTCTTGGGCCGCGATTAAAATGGTCGAGCCGCAGCATCTCGACCAGCTTCTTCATCCATAGGTACGTATAAATATTATTTTTATTTCTAATTGAATTATCGATTGTTGCTCGTTTCTCAAAGGCAATAATTTATCTAAAATAAAAATAAAAATCAGATAAATCACTAGCAAAATGAAATATGCTTCTTCTTTTTTTTGTTGTTTATCATTTTTTGATCTATGTTTAACATAAATAGCCTCTTTTTAAATCGTAGTTTGAGGATCCGACTTTGTATAAAAATTAAATTATGGATAAGGGATTGCCAGCGTCCCCAAGTGCGGAGGTTGGACAGGTTGTGTTCAGTGCTGAAGATGACGAATCGTGGAATGCGCAAGGAAAGAGTGTCATCCTGGTACGTATATGTACAATTTGGTACCTCATTTTTTTTTTCAAAAATCCCTTTTCCTTTTATTTTCCCTTTTTTTTTTGGGGATAACATTTTTATCTGTTTTATTTTCCTGCATTTGTAGTTAAGACTCACTCAGAAAGAGGCAAAGCGGATGGCTATGATGGAGTCTATATCTGCTATGAAAGCTAGAGTTGAAGAGTTAAATGGGCTTGTTGAAGATCAGAGGGAAATAAAAGATGAATATGCTGCTATAATATCTCAACAGTTTGAAGGTGAATTAATTATCGAGTACTTGTTTCATCAGTTTAATCAAAGATGCATTGAATGCTACAGTGCTTGAAAGTTGGACCGTGTAGCTTAAAGGATCATAGAAGGGTTACATCCATGAGAAAGTTAGGAGCTGATTGCATAGATTAGGATTCTAAAAAAATAGTGTACTATAAGTGTGAGTTATAAGTATGAGTTGTTTAGATAGTATATAGAAAAAAAGGCACCAGGGGAGTGATTTGAAAATGAGACTGCTTGTTAAGTCAACTGAAATTTAATGGTTCTTTTGCCTATATTTGATTTTAAGTTTGATATCTATCTATCATAAATGATTCGCTGTTAATTTTGGTGTATATTTTTTTAAAAATAATTAATATCCAGTATTGGTTTTGGTGCACCTGCTCTCATTTCTTTCTTTCTTTTTTTTAAATTTTGTACTACTTTCTAGAATGTATTTTTAATGTCCGTTCTGAAAATAGACTTTCTAGAAGGTAATTTTAAAGAACAGCCGTAAATTATCCGTTCTGGAAAATAGACTTTCTAGAATGTATTTTTCAGGAACCGCCGTTAATTCCACCGCCGTTGCGTAAAAAAACATCACTTTATACGGATGTTCAAGAACAATCGCCGTAAAAAACTACGGCGGTTGATTTAATGACGGTTCCAAACCCGCCATAAAATGCCTCCCAGAACTGTTGTAAAAAGTTGTTTCTGCAGTAGTGTACTCTTCACAAAGTCTCTGAGCAGTTTATCACAGTTTGAACCAAACATAATGTCATCAACATAGATTTAAGTAATTAGTATCTTATGATTGCTTTTCAGAATGAACAAAGTCTTATCTACTTCACCACGTTTAAATTCCATTTGAATGAGATGTTGAGTAAGCCTCTCATACCAGGCTCTAGGAGCCTGTTTTAGTCCGTAGATGGCCTTTTTTAGTTTGAAACCATAGTGAGGTTTATGAGGATCTTCAAATCCCCTAGGCTTCTCAACATAAGCTTCCTCATTTAAAACACTTTTTAAGAAAATAATTTCTATGTCCATTTGGTGAAGAGTAATATTCAAGTGACAAGCAATTGGCAAAAGTAATCTAATTGACTCGATTCTAGCTAAAGGAGCAAATGTTTCATCAAAGTGTATACCTTCAACCTAAGTATAACCTTGAGCCACAATTCTGGCTTTGTTTCGCACGATGTTCCCTAATTCATCAATTTTGTTTCTGAAGATCCATCTCGTTCCAATGACGTTTCCAGCATTTGGTCGTGGTACCAAGTCCCATACGTCATTTTTGGCAAACTGATCAAATTCTTCTTACATGGCATTTATCCAGTACTCATCTATAAGAGCTTCTTCCACTTTCTTGGGCTCTATAGTAGACACAAAACAAGAATACTTGGTTAGTGAACAACATAAAGCCATACATACAAGTTTTACCATCTCCTTCAAATTGATCTGCCTTTTTCGTGTGCTTCTTTCGTTCAAGGATCCAATAACTTGAGAGGTAGGATGATTCCTCTGTATCTTGGAGGGAATGTCTCTCTCAAGAGGGATTGCAACATCAATCTGATCCTCTTCAGACTTAGTGGTTTCATCATTGGCATCTACTTGAATCTGTGATGCTGGTTCAGGTGTTGTAACACTTTCAGTGGCAGTGGGTGAAATGTAAGAGGATTCCCTTGGAGAGAGTGAGGGAAGCGATTGTGGACTCTAAACAAGATCAACCACATCATCCTCTATTGAATTCCCGGAGATAGCTGCTAGTTCATCAAACCTGACATTCACAAACTCAAGCATGGCACGAGTTCTAAGATTAAAAACCCTATAGGCATGGTTGTTCATTGAATATCCCAAAAATACACACTTGTCACTTTTAGAATCAAACTTGGTTAAGTAGGATCTATCATTTAGCACATAGCACACACAACAAAAAAATATGAAAATAATTAAGATTAGGTTTCTTTCTAACGAGAATTTTGTAGGGTGTTTTACAAGTACCTAACCTAAAGTAAACTCGATTTGAAATATGGCACACAGTATTAAGAGATTCAGCCCAAAATATTTTTGACATATTTTTAGAAATCAACATGGTTCGAGCCATTTCTTGAAAAGATCGGTTCTTATGCTCAGATATTCCATTTTGTTGACACATAATTGGAGAAGAGAACTCATGAGAGATTCCGTATTTGTCATAAAAGTTTTAAAAAGATGAGTTCTCAAACTCTTTACCATGATCTGACCTAATTCTCCCAATTTTCAAACAAAATTTGTTACTGATACGTTTGGTCAGTTTTTGAAAGCTTTCAAAGGTTCTTTTCATGAACAAACTCAATCCACGTAAAACGAGAAAAATCATCAACAATGACAAATGAGTATTTCTTACTACCCATACTTTTTACCTCGATTGGACCCATGAGATCCATATGGAGCAGTTCCAGACAGCGAGTGGTGTTGAAGTGTTGGATCACTGGGTGAGACACCCTGGTTTGTTTTCCTTTTTGACAATCACCACATATGGATGGGTTGTTGATGACCATCTTGCGAACTCCTCTTACAGATTATGACTTGACAAGTTTACTCATCATCTTATAGTTAACATGTCCCATCTTTTGATGCCATAATTCGGATTCTCAAAGTTGTACGCTTTGACACCAGATCTTGTTGTTTACTTTGTAGTAGTTGTTCATGGTTCGTGTGCCAGTAAGGATGCACTGATCAGAGTTTTCAAAGACTTCACACGAGTCTCGACTGAAGTTCACATGAAGATCATCATCGTATAGCTGATTGATGCTTATGAGGTTGACAGCCAATCCTTTAACAAGTAGCACATTCTGAAGTTTAGGTAACCCCTCAACATTTAGGATTCCTTTTCCTACAATCTGACCATGCGCACCACCACCATATTGAACTTTGCCACCATTTTGCTGAGCAACATTAGTCAAGTGTTCAGCCGAACCTGTCATGTGCTTGAAGCATCCACCGATGATATCACGAGTCTTCAACACCGGACTTCAGATAGATATAGATTATGTTGCATCGGGTGTCATCCTTTCTTACTCACACCATTTTTCCTTTGTAAGTAGTGTTAGTCCTAATGTTGGAACATATATTCACTGACATTGACTTGCTACCAGGAGAGGATGCTCTTTCAGACTTGAGTTTTTTACAAAATGGCCTGATGTGTCCAGGTTTCGAGCAGTGATGACAAACATATGTACGCTTCCTTCACTTGGTTTTTATCATAGAAACACATCCTTCTGAAGATTTGTCACTTTATTTGATAAAAACTAGGGCCTCAAATCCTATCCCATGTCTGATCATAGTTCCAATAGACAGGATTTCATCAAGTTTGGTTGATCCAGTGTTGAGTTTCTTCAGTGTCATCATAGCCGTTGAGAGTTCACCCCTAGTTCTATCAAGTTCTTCTTCTCGTTTGGTAAGAAGAGATTCTAGACATAAAACCATGGATTGTTGTTCTTTGTCTGCACGAGTCAGTGCTCATTTTCTTTGGAGAGAATTTTGACCTCCTAAAGTAGTTTGCACCAATTCTCATACAGCTCTTCATAAGCAGCACCAAAATCTTCATTTTCATCAGTTTTCGTTAAAGTGAACGCGTTGAGACACACAATGTCACTCCTATTGTCAGTTTCATCCCAGATAACACGGGCATTCATGACAGAAACCACCTTGGTTTCTTTTGATTCATCGTCATCTTCTCCATCACTCATGGCGATCAGATTCCTTTTCTTATGGTGTTGGCACACTCATACTTGTAATGTCCGAAGCCTCTGCACTCATGACATTGAACATTGTCCAAATCCTAGGTGATGTTTTGATTTCTTGGCTCAGACTTAACACTCGTAGGAGTCACATCTCTTCTTTGGAACCTATTGTTTGACTGACCCAATGGTTTGGGAGTGGTAGGCTCAGATGGAGATTTGAGGTGCCTATTCAAAGGTTTTCTTGAGTTGTTCTTTCTCTTCAAAAAATCACTGAATTTCCTGGTAAAAAGAGCAATGCCATCCGCATCTAAACTTGCATACTCGGCCTCATACGCTATGGCAGCAAGGTCAAGGTCTTCATCTTCAGAATTGGGTCTGGAATTAGAGCAATACTTCTTCCTTTCGGTTGCTTGATTTTTAATTCCATTCTTTAAGGATCCAACAAGTTCATCAAAACTCATGACAGAAGTGTCGTTGGCTTCTTCGATGGCAGTGATCTTCATGTTGAATTTTTCTATCACCGATCGCAGTAATTTTCTCACCATCCTTTCATTTGAGATGGGGGTTCCGAACGATTGGCATTCATTTGCAATATCTAGAAGCTTTTTACTGTAGCTGTCAATGGTTTCACTTTCCTCAATTCTTAGTACTTTAGATTGTGTTGCAAACATTCTTAGTTTGGTTCGTTGGACTCCTCTAGAACCTTCACAAAAGAGTTGTAGAGCCTCCTATGCTTCTTTATCCGTCTGCAAGTTGGAGATGATTCTGAACAGAGAAACATCCACAAAGTTGTAGAGAGCATTTAAAGCTTTGGTATTTGCATTCGAAATAACAAGTTCTTTTGCAGTCCATTCGACCTCGTTCTTTAGAATGATGTCACCGTCTGGATCGTCTATCCTGAGAGCCTCCCATCAAGTCAGGATTGCACGCCAAGATCTTTCGTCCATAGTTTTTATGTAAGCTCACATGCTGAATTTCCAGATTGCGTAATTTGTTCCATCCAACATAGGAGGTTGGATTGCAGTGTTCATTATAGTATCCATTGTTTTTCCTTCAAAAATACACAGGATCCGCACATAGTAGTGTCAAGTGATCGCTCTTGATACCAATTGAAAGTTTTGAAGGTCTTCAATAACTTGCATGAACAAGTTTAACACTAATGTTAGTGGTGATGTTAAAACATCATCACTAACATATTTGTAATAAGATAACACAACAATGATTTTTGTCTAAGAGTTAAATAAAATCACAGATCGTGACATTAGGCTAAATGATGTATTACTAGAAATGTTTACAAACTAATAAAAAGGATTCTAGTAACATTACAAAAATGAATGAAAAGAATTGCTCCTTAAAAGTTCTTCTCGTTTGATCAAACACGAACTCAAAGAACACTTTGAAATGGAGCAATGGATGCTGGAATAAGGTTTCTATTTTTCTTGTCTTCACAGTCATAATCTTTATCAAAACTCCACGCAATACTTTATAGCCCAACTTCCTTTAGGAGAGTCTTTGTTCCACATAACAAGGTCTTGATGATTATCTCTAAAAAAGTATAGGTACACTCACCGCAGTGCAACGGATATTTGGGGAATATTACAGTAGCCTTGAAACGAGATTCAAGGCCTCTGCTGGCATGCGCTTGTGAAATATCTGAAGATGGAAAAATTGTCAAATCATGTGTACAATACAAAAAATAATCACATGAAAGGCGGAATAAGTAGAAATATTTGATTAAATACCTTGTGCCATGGGTGAACTTTTATTTAGGGGAACTTGAACTCAGTGTAATTGGGGTTCATACATTTGATCTCCTCCCTTGTTGGAGTGCCTAGGACCTATACATAATCATATGAAACTATTAATTTCCATGAAAATTTGATCTTACAATCATTCTAAACATATATATGTGAAAAATACTAATCACCTTAATGATTTTAACAAGCTGGTCGACTCCGCTCTAACCAGGAAATAGGGGCTGAAAATTTTCCATATAAGTTTTTTTAAGAAAATAAAATTAAGAACTCCATTTTTAATTAAGAGCCTTGTAGCAGCAGGGAACGGTGGACCATAAATTTTGCTCGAGAAGATATGCGGCAACCACTGAAAACAGGTCCACGGAGGAAGGCGGTGGTGAGGCGTAGAGCTCGATGGTTTGGAACTCGTGTTTAAGGCCGATTTTCTAATTTTGATGAAACAAAAGGATAGAAACTAATGATTTGATGAAAGAGGGTAATAAATACGTAAAGGCAAACACTTGTGTTAGGACAGATTAACGGGTAATGACCCGTTAGGCCATCAGACCCGATACTATAATGTATTAGTTTTTGTACCGTGATGTATTAGTTTTTTTAATGTAAAATATTAGTTTTTCATAAATCTCTGACCCGTGCTATTATGTATTGGTTTTTGTACTGTAATATTTTTGTACTATGATGTATTGGTTTTTTATTATAATGTATTAATTTTTGCACTATAATGTATTGATATGAAAATTTGCACTATGATGTACTATTAGTTTTTCATAAATCTCTGACTCGTGCTATAATGTATTGACCTGAGTCGCAACGGAACCATTTTGTTAGAAAAGTTTTAGTGGTGTTGAAATATATCAACGGGTTCTTGGCTTGGTATTATCGGAGTTCGATTCAGTTGAGGAATCTATGTGTTTCGAGCTTTGAAAAATAAAGGGACATGAAAATTAAAACAATTAAACTAACTAAACTACACTAGAAATTGAAGTTTCAAGTTGGTCGGATGCCTCGTCGTATGCCTCAATATGTAAATGCAAAGCAATAATGAAAATAAGCAAGAAAATGCAATGTTTCACCAAGTACAAGCATGCATGCACAAGGTACAACTATGCATAAAATCCTAAATAATGCAAGTAAGCAATTGACATGAAAGTTTAAAACTTTAAGGAAAACAACAAGCAACGAAGTCTAGATCTAATATTTAACCTAAAACTATGCATGAAAATAAAATTACAAATAAAGCATGTGAAAAATTTGAAGTCAAGACGATCGAAGACCCGATCCATGATCTAGATGTGTCACTCATCTAGATTCCATATCCAATTCTTAAGATCTAACAAGAAATCAAGGTGCTAAGGCAAAATGGAAATGAAGAACAAAGCATGGAAATAAAGCATAAAACATGAAATTGAAAGGAAACTTACCTGAATTAAGAAATGAAACAAAGCTTGAATGTAATTGCATCAAAAGTAACAATCCAAAGGAGTATTTGGATTCTTCTTAGGCTTACAAACCCAAGGCCAAGCATGAAAGTAAATCTAAATCTAGAAAAGAAATTACATCAAAGCTTGAAATTGAATCTAAAACCTAAGAAAAGAGAATTATCCAATATCCTAAGAGTAATTTTGATCCCAAACCCAAGTTAGGGTTGGGAGGGGAGTTATTTACAAAATTGAGAGTTGTATTATATTTATACTAGTTCTAATTGGGTTTAAAAGGAGTTAAATGGGTCAAATTGGGCTTTTTGGATATTTTGGCTTTATTTGGCTCAAGGTGGCTCGGTCTTGGCTCAAGGTGGCTTGGTTTGGGCGTCCTTGATGGGTCTGGGCGTCCTTGGGCTGATCTTGGGCATTGCATTAGGCTTGCTGGAGGCTTGAGTGGGCGCTGCATTAGGCAAGAATGTAGGCTCCGAATTAGGCTTGCTGGAGGCTTGAGTGGGCGCTGCATTAGGCAATAATGTAGGCTCCGAAGTAGGCTTGCTGGGGCTGGAGTGGGGCGCTGGAGTAGGCAAGAATGGGCGCCACTCTGGGCTGCGTTTTGGGCGAGTTTTCAGGCGCTGAAATAGGCTAAGCTAGGTGCTGGCTGGGGAGGGAGCTGGGCGCCACTCTGGGCATGCCTGGGCTGCATTTTGGGCGAGATTCCAGGCACCGAAATGCTGCCTAGAAAGCTTCCTAGGGGTGCTGCTCCTTAGCGTGAAAATGGACAAGCCCAAGCAAGGCTAGGCCACCATTTCAGAATGTTTGCCCCCTTTTAAGCTTGCTTTTGGAACTGAATTGGGCATATAAATAGGCAAGGTTGGACTTGAGTTTTGGTCTCCATGCCTTAGCTTGATTTAAAAATCATGAAGCCACCTATTAAAAGAGAATTTTAATTATTAAAACCCAAGAATTACACCAAACCTCAAGGAAATTAAACCAATTAACCCATTAAAATATAAAATTAACAAGTCTAGAGAAAAACAACAAAACAAGAAAAACCACATAAAAACTTAATAAAATTTTATTAAAAACTACTAAAATCAACATGAAATTCTAACTAAAAATACTAGGAAAAACACAACAATTACATGCAAAACAACTACTCGACACTTATCGGTTTGTTCGTCCTCGAACAACGAAAAGAATCGAGAGTGTACATGCAATGAACATTATGTATGAAGTAAAATCTTTGTGCTTATCCTTATTAATATGATGGGATTATCAACATAGACTCACTATCGTCAAGCATTGCTCGTATTACTCTTTCTTAAATGCAAGCCAAATCGATGACTTCCTCAAAAGGGAATTTTGAGGGTGTTCGCTCAATTCGCTCAAGTGTATAGTATATAGGACGTATATACGCTCAAGTCGAATAATGCATGCACCTTGTCAAGAATTCATAAATCTGATGCTCAAAATTTCTCATAGTTCATGACCAAATAAGAATCAAAAGAGGTCTTTATTATGGGTTGTAATGTTGGCTCTTTGGTAAGGTATGGAATATATGGATATAGTGGCTAACACACGATCAAACGTGATCAATAACACAAAAAATCGTACTTTCTAAAACCCGAAGCTTATAATCGCTTCACCTTTCCAATTCACCAAACTATCATTCGAAAATCTTTCATTCACTTACTTTCCCGACTTTTATTTCACAACACTTAGAAGCTTAATGAATTTGCTTCTTTTACTAGAATTAGCCTTTTTTGAATTAGGCTTTTCGCTTGAACGCACGCATTATCACTTTTCGTGATTTGTGTTGGACTTTTATTATTATTATTTTTTTGTATTTTTTTTTGTATAAGCAACTCAAAACCCGAAACCCACAACTTATTTCCCACAAATCTCTCGTCAACTAACAATAGACTCTCCCATTTCACAAATTATGAAGATACAAGAGCTAAAATCGAGCTCGGCTAACAAGAAATGGGATAAAGGCTCTAGGGGGCTCATTTGGGATTTTTAAGTAGCTTGAATATATGGATATGACTGGAACAAGGGTGATATATGTGCCTCGAGGTCATTTTCGAATTCAACATGTACGAGCAAAATCAAACTTCCTCAATGAAATTTCCATATAAATACAAGCAAGCCGATAAATCACACAAGGTTATTCACTAGTTTGCACCGAATTTGGGAGCAAAATCCAAAGAGTTTTTAGATCTTTGCAATCTTTTCACGAGAAATTATTGATTATATATATATATATATATATTATATATATATATATATATATATATATATATATATAGGCGGGTTTTGGACGAAGCACAAAAATTCAACTCCTTAAACAAGAGGATATATACATGCAAAAACCCGACAAGTAAACTATTCAAACTTTCAAGCACGTGGAGTTGTTCAACAATGTAATAAATACAAAAACGACACAAAAATCGACTCAACCATATACAAGCGCAAATAGTAAGCGTCACTTCGCCAAGGCTCGAGTTAAGAACAACAAAACATGCTTTGTGATACCCGAACTCTAACCACCTACCCACCCCACACTTAAACCATGCATTACTCGCATTTTAATGAAAACCAAGTAAAAGGAGGGGGAGTAGAAACTTCCTTAATCGAGCGAGTTTTGGTTGAGCTCGGTGGGGTTCACCTAGGTATCTAAGCAATCGAAGTAAAAATCGACCATGGCTAGTCTCTCCTCGGCTTCATGAACGCTACTCACTTATCCAATCGCCCAAGGTTGAAGTCGAAAAACCAAACCTAGAAAAGAAAATAATATAAAATTCAAAAATATAAGAAAATATGTACATAAACCCAAACAAAACGAAACTAAAGACCAAAAAAGACCAAAAGACAACTCAAATATATTTTTTAGTTTTCAATTTCTTTTCAAATATTTTTGGATTTTCATTTTAAGAAGAAAAAAAGAAAAAAAAAAAAAAATAAACGAGAAGAACTTGGGTTGCCTCCCAAGAAGCGCATGTTTACGTCATTAGCTCGGCGTACTCCCTTTTTGGTCAAGGCGGGAAGATAACGGGAGGGTCCACCAACACAATCTCCTCCTTCTCGGGAGGATCCACTCTTTGGAACGTCCTTGGTGCATTGCATAGCTCATATAAGATCTGCCAAAAAGCAAACGTTCCAAATGGGCAATTGAAGCTCGTCTCGGCTAGGTCCTCGGGTGGGATGGTGATTTTAAAGTGACCCGATGACTCATCAAAGAAACGATAGGAGTAATGTTCGGCTAGCTTCTTCAACCTTTATTGAGGGAGGGAGATGATCTCTCTTGGTAGCCGCATTAAACTTCTTAGAATCGATCAACATCCTCCATCTCGTCGTAGCCCTCATGGCCAACAATTCTTCTTCATCATCCTCGAGAACTAACGAGCCGCTCGTCTTGGGCACCATGTGAATGGGATTCACCCACTCACTCTCAGCGAGTATGAACATTAAGCCTTCCCACAACAACCTCCAAGTCCCACCTCTCACCATATCTTCAAGACTCGAACTCAAAGAACTAACTTCCTCACCCACTTCCGGTCTCCAATCCATAACATCCTTAAGAATTTTAAACCCTTCAACCATCCTCTCCTCCCCTTCTTCCCGGTGCAAGTTTGCAAGGATAATAATCGACTTGCTCTCCTCATCCTCCTCAAGATAATCATCTTTTTCTCCAAGCTTATCATCAATAACCCCCACCTCCCCCTCTAAAAAGTCGTCGTTGCCCTTAACGACCCAAAAACAATCTTCGTCAAACAAGTCTTGGGCACGTAAAGGCACAACGGACTCATCATCGAGAACAAGGGGCTCATCCTCTCTACATCCCTCAATATCGACGTTCGGGCCAACCACCTCCTCATTGGTCTTTTCCTCCATATAAGATCGCTCGACTATACCTTCTATCATGTCCATATATATCTGATCGATAATAGAATCTTTTGAAAGAGAAGGCAAAGTGAGGTCCACGGGGGTGGAATCAAGAGGAGGAAGATTACTCGGATTTGAAAGCACATCATCTTCCGACGGAGAGACGACCGTATTGTGAACCACCCCACACTTATCGAGGATCGTGATCGGAGTAGCTGGACAAAATAGGCCCACGTGAGGAGTTACAAGAGGAAGAAGAGTCGGCGGCGGGCACGGGCTAGATAACGTAGCAAGTCGAGCCTTCATATCCGCTATCTTCTTTATCAACTCAAGCTCCACAGAAGACGAAACCTCACTCGCTTCAATAACATTTGAATATATTGCTCGAGAAGATGTTCGCTCGGGAGGGCCACTTTGGACAATGTAGCTCGCATCTCCAAACAACTCATACGGATCGGACTTTGGTGCACTAAGGGAGCCACAAACCGGGGTAAGATTGACATCGTAAGCCATCCCCACAAATGGTTGTCTAACATCTCTCATCGTGCGGATGGGAGGGCCACTTTCAACAATGGATCTCGGCCCTCCAAACAACTCGTAAGCCTCGAGATCCTTAGGGGAATTAAGCCGAACTTTTGTGTTCCTTTCAAAATTAATTACCGGTTAACCAGCACACGTCTACGTTTGAAAAGGAGTTTTAGTTCGCCCGCAAGAGAACGGGATCACTTGTAGACTGGTGAGTTAACTCGGGTCGATCTCTCGAGGAATGAGAATCACATTTAACGATGCTTATTATACTACAAGTTTATCTAAACACATGGTCAAATGGGGTTTTGGAAAGGATTCAATTACAATAACTTAAAATAATAACGAAAACTTCTTGTCTCGAGGGTGTCAACCTCTCGACAAGGGATAGGAATAGCAAAAGGTGTGAATCAAATAAGAGCTTTCCCTATTTGTACCAACGATCATAAACATGCTTTTGACTAATAATGCATCAACTATAACACCCTATTGTTTGAACACATTAGACAACCCAATAACACTAACTAATAGGAATATTTCAAAACACAATAACATGAAATCTAATCTCCAGTACTTCACAAAATATCAGTAGAATATCCAAAGTAATGGTTCATTCTATCATCAATAGTCCAAAACGTCAAAGCTACGAGTTTAAAAATTACTAATCGTTGAACTATTTTCAACGCTTGAAGATGATGAACGAGTGCACTTTGAGAGTTGCGTAGAATCACAAGTCTTGTCACGAACCCAGAATAATTGCGTTGAACGTTGGCTGCTGTGAAACGTATCTTGATACAGTATCGAACAGTTTTATGCTAGAGGTATGAGAGATGTGTCAAAATCTCTCAACCTTTGGGTGTTTTATGGTTCTCTAACCTTCTTCCAGCCTCCAAAGGGTCTCCAAGACTGAATAATCTCGAAACCCTAGCCTCTCTGCCGTTTTTAAACAGTCTTCATCCATTTTGTAACTGAAAATTTCCAGAAATCTGTATGCGTAACGTACTTGTCCGATCGGACGAAGGTATTTTCCGATCGGACAAAGGCCACTGTCCGTTGCTTCGATTGGTGCGCTAGTTCGTTCGGCCGGTGTGCTCGTCATCAATTAGTCTGATCAGAGACATACACTGTCCGATCGGTGATTGTCCTTATGGGCTACTTTTGAGCGTCATTTCTTCTATCTTTAGGCCTTGGATCCACCGGACGCTCTAGCTGTATGAGAAAAACACAAAATTACTCTTATTTGGACCGATTAGCGATCAACAAGTCGGAAAGTTAAGTAAGGAAACAAAAGGTGCAAAACGATGCAATTCATCCTAGTCTTAACCCGAAAAAGATAATAAAAAGACTAAAATAAGACTCGATTATGTGCAGATTCGTAACAAAAACGTACAGATTAGTAATAAGCCATGCTTGCCTTAGAATACTTCGCTTGTGAAGATTTTAGCTCGGGACGATGAAACGTCCCCAAAATGGTTTGTTGAAATCTCTCATAGTGCGGACGGGGGGTGCATCGGATCTCAAACCTCCAAAGTACGCATAAGCATCGAGATCTTGGGCATTAGTAGCGGTACCAACTGGGGCTTGATTGAAATTGGGAGGATGAGAATTGCCATACGGTCCGGGATTTAGATATCCACCACCCACATGTCCACTCGGAGTCATCGGCATAGGAGTGAAATTGTAAGCGGGTGAGGTTCCATATAGGCCGGGATTCGGGGTCGGCATATTCGGATAATTTTGTGTAGCACCATAACCATACGAGCCGGAAATCAGGGCTAACACGTTCAGATAGGAATATGGATCTTGCACGTTCGGATAGGAATTTGGAGCTCCATAACCACCCAAGGAACCATTCACGCCTGATAAACTATCAAACCCGACACGGTTTGCACCATGCCCTCCCACGCCGGGTTGACCATAACCAAAACAACCATTGGCAACGTGGTTTGCACCATGCCCTCCCACGTTGCCAAATCCATTATACATCATTCCATTCCCAACATGGTTTGCACCATGCCCTCCCATGTTGGGAATGAATCCATCATAACTATACGAACCTTGCGTACTAAAATAAAGTCAAATAACAAAGAACGCTTAAAAATACAATGGAACTACAACCAAATCGAAAGCCTTAACTAAGCCGAGTCGCAACGGCACCATTTTGTTAGAAGAGTTTTAGTGGTGTTGAAATATATCAACAGGTTCTTGGCTTGGTTCGACCGGTGTGCTCGTCATCAATTAGTCTGATCGGAGACATACACTGTCCGATCGGTGATTGTCTTTATGGGCTACTTTTGAGCGTCGCTTCTTCTATCTTTGTGCCTTGGGTCCACCGGACGCTCTAGCTGTATGAGAAAAACACAGAATTACTTTCATTTGGACCGATTAGCGATCAACAAGTCGGAAAGTTAAGTAAGGAGACAAATGGTGAAAAACGATGAAATTCATCCTAGTCTTAACCCGAAAAAGATAATAAAAACACTACTACAGACTGCGGATTTCACGTCGGTTTTTTTTTTACTTTTAACGTCGGTTTTTGAGATGACGTGATAGCCACTGACGTTAAAAGTCACGTCGTTTTTGAAAAAACGACGTGAAATGTTTGACTTTTCACATCGGTTTTTTCAAATAACCGACGTGGAAGATGTGAATTTTCACGTCAGTGTTCTAAATAACCGACGTTAACTTTCAGAGCTTTTCACGTCGGTTTCCTTAGAACCAATGTGGTAATATGAGTTTTTTTTAAAAAACCGGCCCTATTTATTTAACCATCCCACCTAATAAATAAGTTATGAGATTTAGGAATTAATATATTAAAAAATCAAAAGAATCTATGCAACACAATGAACAAAACAACAAGTGTTTTGATATTGATTATTATTAGAATAAAATAGTAAAACAATTACAAAGAAATAGAGTACTTGTACATCATGCAGAGCGAATTAGAGCCGAATATCCATTATTTTATACCAATYGTGATCGTTTTGGTCTGCCYATGTCGCGACGTTTATCGTCTCCAAATGTGTCCGTTTCAAGATGTCGCTCCAAAAAAGCATCCTGGTTAGTGTATTCATGAGGGAAAAAGGTGATTAAAAAGATAGACGTGTAAGATTAAAAAAACTGTAGTATATGCACAATATTGTATGTTTTGTAATATATTACCTTTGCCACAAACACATCTTTGCACCATTGTGCGATCCCACTACTCGTTTCTGGTAACTCTTCCACTAGAAGCCGCTCAATATGCACATGTACCTACAACAGGAGATAAGCAAATTTTAGCAAAACAAGTGCAGGAAGATTATATATACCTAACTAATTAGCTAAGGCCTACAAAAAAATGGTTGATTTCTTTTATTTTCAATTACAAGTAATTTGAAAGGGTTATTTATGGGTACATGCCTTGAATTATGCATTCCAGATGACTCAATACTAATACGGGTTCAATGGGATTCTCAATGCCAAAACGATAGCAAAACAAAACTGGAAATGTTTGTGAAGAAAAAGAAATTTCACAAGTACAAAACAAAATCTTTCGAAAAACAAAGGAAAATTAAAAATAATAATAATAATAATTCACTACCAAAAATATAATATTGTGTGTGTGTGTAGCAATGTGTGGGAGCATTTAGATTTCTCATTTTTATTTTTAAATAAACAATTACACCATTGTCACAATAAATCTTACTGAAATTACCGTAGAAGAGCGTCCTCTCAAGAGTCTCAGTAGTGTAGGACGAGGTTCGTTTTTGGGGATAGCAACCGTCATATTATAAATTACAGGAACAAACGACCGCAAATGAGTTACTGCTGCAACAAAACCCTGGACCAGCCCCCAAAGAAAAATAGTAATTACACAGTAACACAAATTATTCTTCGAACCTAATGCAAATAGACTAGTGGTAGCATAAAAATGATATTTGATTGTTACGTGGATAAATGTTCATTTTCACTCATTTGAAAGATAATTATCTTTAATAACACAAGCATAATTAGGTCCCTTCAATTGTTTTCAGCACCACTAGATCCTTAGCATGTCAAACAAATATTCATAATAACGTAAGACGGAAAGACAGTTGGTAGTGTCTTCTATAGAAGCTGAAAAATGATTAAATTGGGAGAACGTCTAGTGTGGAAAAGTTGTAAAAGTGCTTTATTTGTGTGTAAAACTCAAACAAGAAGCAGACTCAGAAGGCTAAAGCCACTTCCCATGCTTTTCAATTCTGATTAAATGAAGCAGAATAAAAATGTGTTTTTTTTTTTGGAGAATCACTTTTAACCTTAGTACGAGGAATCAAAATGTTTCTTGGAACGGGCAAACCAGAGCAAGCAGCAAACTCTTGAGCTGCTACAAGCTTTTCTTGTGTAAACCGAATCCCTTCGACAAAAAGAGCCAACCAAAAAGGTACGGGAAAATCATTTTTGCTTGGCCTTTTAAGTTCTGATTTCACATTGAATCCTGAACAAACCAAAACAATTTATTGAAGCAGTTTTAAAAAGTGCAGCATTACGAGACGAAATTAAAAACCAGGAAAAATATCTGGAATATACATCTGATTATTTATGATAGCGAAACTTATAAATTGATATAGGAGTAAAAAATACAGTGACTAGACAAAAACATACCAATAGTAGGGATTGTGGTGATAATTTCGCCGAGCTTGAGCTTGTAGAGAATGGTGGTTTTACCAGCAGCATCGAGACCGACCATTAGTATACGCATCTCTTTCTTGGCAAACAGCCGGCTTTAAAGCTTGGTGAAAGACAACCCCATGTTTGAACTGCCAATAACTATTCTCATGTAAGAGCACATCCCGGATCAAAAATCACCATGTACAGGTAAAAAACAAAAAGAAGATAATAGTATACATAGTTTTATCAGGGAATTATCATTTCATTTAATTATATAAGAACCATGGAAGGAATCAAGAAACAGAGCAAAAAAATAAATAAAATGAATCTGATATAAATATATTCATAAAAAAATTATAGAACTAGCGGTTAATTATGTTAAAAAAACCCACCATGAATGACCATATATTTATCAAGGGGTATCACGATACAATCCACACATCAAATCAATTTTATTTTCTAATAAATCCAAGCAGAAACTACCAAATCCTACATATTTGGCAAAAATATACTCAGCCAGTTAAATGAGAAAACAAAAAATCCAACAGAAATGTGACCTCAGACTAGATAATTAAAATCAAAATCAAAATAAAAAATCCAACACAAACGTGACTGGATCGCGCATCAGATTAGAAAAAATCAAAATAGGGAAAAAATTCAATTTTTGAAAACTTAAAAACAAATGCATAACGATGGCCATCACGCGAGATCAATGAGGAGGCATCATAATATTGTCAAATTTAAACATGAATACACAAACATATGTATCGGAATTCAAATATTAGAGAAGAGAATGAGCATAGACTTCGTCGAGATTAAGTGATCAATAACACTTAGGGTTTTGAAAATCTAAAAAATAGTTTGATGTACAAATAAATTTGAACAACTTAATCCTGAATAAGTGACAAAAATTTCAATCAATTGGTAACAAACAATTTCATAATTCAAGGACGAGAATAACAAATCCAGGACACACGAGATTGGGATAAAAATCTACCTTTTCTAAAGAATTAAGAGCTTTCTCAAGGGACGTGAGCTTCAAACTGTCTTTCCTCACGACGCATGCTTTGTCAATATTGTAGTAAGGTACCACACTTATAGCACCCTGAAAACAGAGACAAAAGTCGTTTTGATCAATCAACAATAATTAATTATAGAATTAAACATTTTGTGCGATACAAGAGAGGATGGCAAGAATGATAAAAGATCATCTATGATGCAGAAAAACAATTCGGCAAAGAAGAAAAATATAGTTCGGTGTACAAATAAATTCAAACAACTTAATCCTTAAAAGTCAATAATAGTTTAAATCAATTTCAGAACTAAACAAGAAAAAAGGACGAGAATAATAATCCAAGACACGAGATAGAGATAAATCCTACATTCGGAGCTTTCTCAGAGGTACTGTGTAAATGCGTTAAGTACTCACTCATCGTGGCGTGATTAAACCTAAAAAGTGCTACCATATCTTCAATTACCTGAAAACAGAGACAAAAGTTGTTTCAAACAATAGACAAGGAAAAGTCAATTTCAGAATCTCATACGAGATAAAAGAGGATGGCGAGAATAATAACAGATCGTCTAGGGCACACAAAAACAATTCGGATAATAAATTCAGAAAATAAATAAATTTGGAGAAACTTATTTATCCTGAAAATAACAAAAGTTGTTTCAGTCAATTGGCAACAATCAATTGCTGAGTTACACATGGATATTAGGATAAGCAATACGGAAAAGAAAGGGAGAAAAAAAAAGTTTCCCTGAATAAATCTAAACATTTTAATCTTGAAAAAGAGACTAGAAGTTTCAATCAACCGACAACAATCAATTTCAGAATTCTAAAGAATGAAGAGAACTATAAAAACAGGTCTAGTACACACAGAAGATTGGGATAAATCCTATATTTCCTGTTTCAGTTGGGACAATAATCAGAAGTTTCTCAGAGAGACTGCACTCTTTGCAAGCTGACACAATAATTTCAGCATCCTGAAAACAGAGACAAAAGTTGCTTCAATCAATCAATAGGCAACAATCAATTTCAGAATTAAAGCATACTACTAGTACAAGAAAAAAGATGAATGCTGGCAAGAATAATAACAGATCATCATCTAGGACACAAATAATTCAGAAATTAATTACAGAAAAAAAAAGTTAATTGAAAAACTCAACCCTAAAAAAGTGACAAAAGGTGTTGGAGTCAATTGGCAGCAATTAACTTCTAGATAAAACATGAATAAACATAAGATCTTCTTGAGAATAAGAGATCATCAAAGACAGGCAAAATTAAGATAATAATTCCAGGGAGTAGAAAAGTGTTGTTGAACAACTTCATCATGATAAGTTAATCATGACAAAGAGAAAAGAAAACAGATATAGTACACACTCAAGATTGGAACCCTACCTCTTCTAAATAATCCGGAGCTTCTCAAAGTGATTGCGCCTTACATCCTCTGCCCAACCCTTATAGAGTTCGTGCATAAAGCCTACCAAAGATCCCTGAGACAAGAGTCATTTTAATCGATAGCAACAATCAATTTTAGAATTCAAACGTCCTAGTACATGATAAAAGAGTATAGAAAAAATAATAAAAAATCATCTAGGTTACAGAAAAAAAAAATTGTTCTTTGTATAAATAAATTATAATAAACACAATAATCCTAAAAGAGGCAAAGGTTGTTTAAGTCAAAAGTCAACAATCAATTTCTGATTAGAACATGGACAAACACAAGATTAACAGGACAACAAGAAAAACAGATCCAGGAAGCAACTGTAAAATAATAAATAAATAAATACAGAGAAAAACTAACCCTAATTCTGGACCATAGAGTAGTAAATTCGGAAAGATAAAAACCTCTCAGCTCGAGAGTTACGCTTCTCCTTCTCCGAATCTCTCCACACGATTCGCCTTATTCTGAATATCAGTAACATTATCGCCGACGCTGATTCGCCCTTCAATTCATCACAGCCGCCTCCGGAAGAAGCCGGTGTCTGTTTCAATAAGGCGCTTTCCTCGGCCGAAGGCTTCGAATTAAGATCGGAGCTGTTGTTAGGGTTTTCCAATTTAGGTTCCGTCGTATTCGCCGTTGCCACTTGAGAGACTTTGGACAACTAAATCGAGCAAAGAGCAAAAGAATCAAAAGATTATAGTTTATGATTATGAGATCGTAGTGGCTTTTTAGAAAAAAAAAAAGAATTTTCGGAGGCGGGGCTGAGATAAAATGGAGAAGAGAAGAAGGGGCTCGGTTTTGATAATGACGGGCCGGATTTATTATTTATTGTATTTAATTTTTTTTTAATATAATTTGTCACGTCGATTATTTCAAAACCGACGTGAAATATTGTATGTCACGTCGGTTTTCAATTAACCGGCGTGGAAGTATCGCATATCACGTCGGTTTATTAAGAAACCGACGTGATAAACATTTTACGTCGGTTTTTAAATAACCGACGTTAAACAGCAGACGTTAAATCCCTATTTTGTAGTAGTGAAAGACTAAAACAAGACTCGATTATGTACAGATTCGTAAAAAAAAAGGTACGAATCAACCACCTCAAGTTTAATTGGTTTGTTCGTCCTCGAACAAACAAAAGGATCAGAATCAAAAGAAGTGAAAGTAATTAGAGCTAAGAGTCATGTTGTGCATGTAGTTTAGTTTTACAATTATAAACACTTTCACCAAAACCATAAAGCTAACTCGTATTACCTTTTTACCTTGAAATCGAAAGAATGCTTCCTCACAAAAGGGTAATATAACATGCTGCACTCATTTGCTCATGTTTTCAACAGGTAAGTGTATACACTCGGGTCATCATAATCATGCATTCAACGACTCGTGAAAATCAAAGACTCAGTCATTGTATAAGTGTGCACATTCAATCAAGAATCAGATTAGGACTTTTAAGGGTTGTAATGTCAGCTCTTAGGTAAGGTATGTCATATATAAGGATGTGTGGCTAACTTGCGGACAAACGCAATCTATAACTCACTCAATCCGCCCTTAAACGCATAGAGCGTAATTTTTGTTCCTCATCCTTCCCAAATAACCATGTACCATTATTTTTTAGTCTTTTATAGCTAAGACTCCTTTCAATCCCCAAACCCGAATACTTGCTTTAGCCAAGATGCTTTAGTTTTATTTTCTAGATGCTCTTTTGAACTTAAGCACCCTTATTTATATATATATATATATATATATATATATATATATATATATATATATATATATATATATATATATATATATATTTATTTATTTTTCTCTCCCTCTTTTTAGAGAGTCCTACTAGTTCCTACCCCGTAATCGTCATATCTTATTAACCATCATTAAAACTCTCATCACAATTTTTAGATGAAATAAGAGCTGCAATCATGCTCGTGGATAACTAAGAAATGGAATTAAGGCTCAAAGGGGTTCATTGGGATTTTTAGTAGTTTTTATTTATGAATAAGGCCAGAAATGGGTTTTATATGTGCCTATCGTCATTTTCAAAACCAAAAGTACACATGCGATTAAGAGACTTTTCAAAACACTTATCGAATCACAACATGAAATGGTGATAAACACACAAGGATTCTCACTTGGCTTCAATTCAAACTTTGAAAACAAGGTGATCGAGTTTTTGAAGTTTTGCAGAATTGGTAACGACCAAGTGTTGTTTTAAATACATATAAGTAGTTTTGAAAATTTTGCACTTAAACAATCTCGAAAGACTCTAACATTATATCACATAATACATGATTCCGACAGGCATGCCAGTACAAACACAAATAAGCATGGGCAAATATTCAACAAAAGTTGACGTAATCAATTGGCTGACTAGCATTTGGTACGATAATGTGACTAGTCCGACCGGTCATAGAACTTCGACCGATTGGACTGGAGACCAGTGGACATCGTCCGATCGTTCATCTTTGTGTCACCGACCCGACGGTCCGTCCCCTTCCCCTAACAAGAAATTATAGCAATCTCCTAGTTGCTAAAAGACTAATATGAACATAGGGAATTTAGAAGTGCCAAGAATTAACGCATGAAAAGAATAAACCATGAGTAGAAATAGTCATCACAATGCAAATATAAAAGAAATAAAATTACAGAAATCCGAATAAATAGTAAATATCCTAAAAAGCAATAAAAAGTTGGATAGAGTGGTGATACAAATTGTAGGGCATGGGTCCGCCTACTGGTCCATATCGTCTGGGGGCGGAGGTGGGTAGCGGTGCTCGAGATGGGAGAGGTGCTCGTCAATTTGAACGAGGTATCCATGATTCGCCTCAACTCTTCCGGACAATCAGGCAAGATGCTGAGTAGTTTCCGCCCAACTGTTGCCTAAATTCGTCAACGTGCTCCGGAAGTAACGAGCCTCCTCCCGAGCTTCCTCACGCGCCGCCCAGACGTCCTGTTGAGCGTTCTCGCGTGCTCCTCTTGATGGATGCACAATTCCCCCATTTGAGCAATCATTCGCGCTTGGGAATCCTGTTGTTGCTGCCATTGCTTGTCCGAGAAATAAACGCCGTCTCCATAGTCACCATGATCGTAAGTCCGGGAACCGGTGTTCCCATTTCCTCCATTGTCCTCGTTCATGGTCTCCTCTCCGTTGTCCTCCTCATTCTCCTCATCATTATCTTCCTCATCCTCATTTTCATCATTGTCATCGTCGCCATCGTCGTTGTCAGCATCCTCGACTAATTCGGCTCTCACCCTCTCCACGTGCGACATGAATGACGGAATAGCGACGTTCCCCCCATTACTCATTCGACTTTCGACCAACATCGCCACGCTTGGATACACGATGTCGTCGTCATAAAGATCACAACCGTGATGGCGTGTGAGCTCAGTGATAAAGGCCCCCAGGGTGAGCTTTGTCGTTTTCTTTTCCCTCACTTGTTGAACGTTCTCGATCGCTGCAATCAAGAGTGGATAAATGTTCTTGTTTACTCGGTGGTAGGCCATCCATAATGCCTTCAAATCGGTGGATGATATCCATGTAGCGTCTTCCTTACCTAAGAACACTTGCATGAAGAATTTATATGTGAGGTAAATAGCATTCGACTTTAAGGATGTCGAATTGAAACGGCACCCGGGCTCCGGTGGCGAACCGGAAAGCTTGGTCCACCACGCCTTCTTGTCGTAGTCATCGAGTTGGAAGGTTTGGTTCGTCTCCCTTTCCCTATTGATCCCAAAGATGGCATCGAGGTCCTCTTGGTTGGTGCGGAGCATTTGGTTGCGGAGACGACACTTGAAGGACCCATCGGCGAGTGATTCGAATGTCGTGAAAAACTCAAGCATAAGGGTGCGATAGCCCGGTTGATTCACTATGGACCATTTCATTAGGTCGAGAGCCGTGATTCCCTTGATAAATTTCTCGGCCGTCTTATCACCGATTGTAACCTTCTCTTCCCAAAATTCGAGATTGATGAAACGAGGGTGATAGATATCCCGTTTGACGAAGGACTTGTAGAGCGTAACCTCACATTCGTCATTGAGGTTAAAAGGAGCTAACCCTCCCCGGGTGTTGCTCAGCCCCGTGCTTGAAGTCTTTCCATGCCTCTGATTACTACCGGATGCCATAGCGGATGCAAAAACTCGAAAGAAGAAATAGTAGTTCTTTCCGGACTTTTATCGAGCACGTGTTGTCCGCCTTAAGAACTTAACCACCCCAACTCCAATTCCCACAACACCTGCAATTCAATCTCCCAAACAATTCAATAAAGTCGAGTTTCAGCCATTATACCTTGAATTTCTCGTTTTTGGAAGTGGTGGGAAAGCTTGGTGTGATTTGGGGGAGTTGAACTTGATTCCCAAATTCTCTGGCCGGAAACAATTGGGTGTGTTGTGTCACCGATCGGACTCGTTTCTAGTCTCAATTTTCTGAGTTATGAATTTTTAGGGGATGAGTTTGTGATGATTGCTCTGCAAAGGAAAAGGGTTTTGAGTTTATAAAAAAAATTCATTTATTCAATAATTAGAGAAAAATTGCTCATTTATTTATGATAATAACTTAATCCCAACATCATTCATTCATAAAACTAATCTCTCAAAATTAATGGCCTATCGGATTAGTTAGGCGGTGGAATGTGTCCAAATGCCAGCTCGTACAATTCCTTAACCTGTTCTTCAAGTTCAACGATTCTCCTCTTCAGACGCATTATCTCGGCGTCCGCGTCGTCCAGGATGCAAAGCAACTTCTTCAGTAAGGAATTCATGGAGATCAGTTTGTAGCTTGTGGGTCTTTTGATGGTATTCTTCCACTTCTTCTTCAAGCTTCTCGACCGTATCCTCGTACTTCTTCCTCGACACCCAACCATAAGCATTGTTATTATGTTGATTCATGGTATTGGGTGTTGGTCAATGCTCACAAATATCAAAGAGGAGAAGGGAAGTTGGTGTGGAATTAAAGGTCCAGAGAGTGGGTTTATATAGGGTTTGAGGAGGTAGGTGAAAGGATTTTCAGAATCAAATAATATCAAGAAGAGGGGAAAGAGAATATTTACTTAACATTAATAAAATCATCCCCCCAAAATTAAAGATCCTTCTTACCTCAGAAGATATTTTCAGAATATCTTACCCAATTGGCTTCCTTTGCATGGTGATATTCTTTCCGAAATAGGCTCTCGCACCTACCGTCCGATCGGTGTCAATACTCGTCCGATCGGACACCATATCATGGGGTAGTCCGATCGGTTGTCTGTAGGTCTCCGATCATCGGTTAGTCCTGGAAATTTGTAAGTCACTTTGAAACTTGCAGTGATACCTGTCAAATACTCTACCCGATGAATAAACACAAATATATACACGAAAGAAAGAAGAAAAATAGAAAAGAAGAGCTTGGGTTACCTCCCAAGAAGTGCAACGTTTAACGTCTTATGCTTGACGATACCTCAGACGTGCTTTAAATCTCTTGAGGGGGATCATTGAGTATTACCACTTCGTGATCTTTTTGCAAAATTGGTCCCCCATGATACATTTTCACACGATGGCCGTTGACTTGGAAGGTAGAGTTGCTCTTCTCATCAAGGAAAGTCACGGATCCAAATTCGTTTATATCAGTAATCAAGAACGGACCGCTCCACTTTGATCTCAATTTCCCTGGGAAGAGTTTGAAGCGAGAGTTAAAAAGCAAAGCTAGCTTACCGACTTCCAAGCTTTTGTGGACGAGTTTCTTGTCATGTGCTTCCTTCATTTTCTTCTTGATCGCCCATGCCGTCTCGTACGAATCATTGCGAATTTCTTCCAATTCGCTTAGTTCAAGCTTCCTATATCCTCCGGCCTCATTCAAATCAAGGTTCAATGTGCGAATTGCCCACTCCGCTCGATGCTCCAACTCGACGGGAAGGTGGCACACTTTTCCATAAACCAACCGAAATGGGCTCATGCTCAACACCGTTTTGTAGGCTGTACGGTAAGCCCACAGTGCATCAATTAGCTTTGCTGCCCAGTCCTTACGGTTCGGTTTTACGATTTTTTCTAAAATACCTTTGATTTGCCGGTTGCTTGTCTCTACTTGCCCCGAGGTTTGTGGATGATAAGGGGTTGCCACCTTGTGATGCACCCCATACTTGCTCATCAGTCGATTAAAGGCTCTATTGCAGAAATGGCTACCCCCGTCGCTTATGATCGTTCTCGGCATTCCGAATCGGCTGAAGATGTTTTCCTAGATGAATTTAAGGACGATCTCGGAGTTATCTCTCCTTGTGGGAATTTCTTCCACCCATTTCGATACGTAATAGACTCCTACGAGTATGTACTCATCTCTCCACTCCTCGGAAAAGGACCCATAAAATCGATGCCCCATATGTCGAATATCTCGATCACTTGGTTGGGTACTAAAGGCATCTCGTCCTTCCTTCCTATCGTTCCGGACCGCTGGCATCTATCGCATGTTTTTCAATATTGGTGTGCATCGGCGAATAGTGAGGACCAGTAAAATCCAGCTTGAAGGACCTTGAAGGCCGTTTTCTAGCTTCCGAAGTGTCCTCCCTCGTCATGGCAGAATCTTAGCACACCTATCTTCTCTTTATCTAGTATGAATCTCCGGAAAAGCCCATCCTTGCAACGCTTGTAAAGATAAGGATCGTCCCAAAAGAAACTCCTGCATTTAAACAAAAATCTCTTTCTTTCTTGAAAAAAAGATGGTTAGGGATAATCTTACAAACAAGGAAATTCACAAAACAAGCATACCATGGTTCATTGATTTCTTCGATGGCATTTGCGCTTTCATAAGGGAACACATCATCTATAAACCCGATTTTATTCGACTCTCCTTCCACTAGCATGCGGGACAGGTGATCAGCAACCACATTTTTGCTCCCTTTCATATCCTTAATTTCGACGTCAAATTCTTGCAAGAGAAGAATCCAACGAATCAATCTAGGCTTGCTTTGCATTTTGGTGAACAAGTGACGAAGCGCTGCATGATCAGTATGCACGATGACTCTGGAACCGACGATGTAAGAACGAAACTTATCTAATGAGAACACAACAGCGAATAGCTCTCGTTTTGTAGTAGTGTAGTTACGTTGGGCTCTATTCAACATATAGCTGGCATAGTAAACGACCCTCAGCATTTTATCCACTCGTTAGCCCAAGACTGCCCCGACTGCCTCATTCAAAGCGTCACACACTATCTCAAAAGGAAGAGACCAATGTGGTGCAACTACCAGTGGTGCGTGTGTCCATTTTTCTTTCAAAACGTTAAAAGCACTAAGACACTCACCATTGAATTCGAAAAGCACATCCTTCCCAAGCAGTTTACATAACGGGCGATAGATGTTTGAAAAATCTTAATGAAACGTCTGTAAAAACCTTCATGTCCCAAAAAGCTCCTAACTCCTTTGACATCCTTAGGGGGTGGAAGAGTTTTAATAACATTGATTTTCACTTTATCAACTTCCAACCCCTTACTCGACACTACAGGACCCAACACAATCCCGCTTTTCACCATGAAATTTGACTTCTCCCAAATCAAAGTTAAATATGACTCGACACAACGCTCAAGTAATTTTTGTTAAGTTTTTAAAACAATTAGAGAAGGAAGAGCCAAATACCGAGAAGTCATCCATAAAGACTTCGAGAAAGTCGTCGATGAATTCGGTGATGATGGAGATCATGCATCTCTGAAAGGTTGTTGGGGTATTGCACAGGCCAAAGGGCATTCTCCTGTAAGCAAATGTTCCAAAGGGGCACGTGAATGTGGTCTTTTTCTGATCTTCTGGAGCTATTGCAATTTGGTAGTAGCCGGAAAGTCCGTCTAGAAAGCAATAGTATTCATGCCCTTCTAGCTTGTCGAGTAACTAGTCCATGAATGGGAGTGGGAAGTGGTCTTTCCTCGTCGCCGCGTTGAGCTTGCGATAGTCGATGCACATACGCCATCCAGTGGTTAAGCGTGTTGGGACGATTTCTCTCTTTTCATTTTCCACGATCGTGATGCCCCCTTTCTTTGGGACAACGTGCACGAGACTCACCCACTCGCTGTCGGATACGGGATATATAATCCCTTCTTCGGTTAGCGTAAATATCTCTTCCTTGACAACTTCTTTGAGCGTAGGGTTCAAAAATCTTTGCCCTTCTCGTACTGGTTTCACTCCTTCCTCTAGGTTGATCCGGTGCATGCACGTGACCGGACTTATCCATTTTAATGTCACCGATACTCCACCCTATCGCTTGCTTGTATTTCTTGAGAACCTCTATCAGTTCTCTTTCTTCATGTTCAGCCACTTCCGCAAAAATGATTACGGGTTTCCTCTCGTTGGATTCGAGAAACACGTATTTGAGGTGGCTCGGAAGCGGTTTCAGCTCCATCTTGGGCTCCAAAGTTGGTCCAATGGGCGACTCGATCATGGGCTCTTCATTAATTTCGAAAAGAGTGACCACCCCCTCCCCGTTGTAATCAAATTTGTCGTCCTCAACGTCAAAGTCTTCTATTGGTATAACTCCAAACAATTAGCTCACACATTGGTCCACCGAATCAAGGTAAGAGCAATCGGGACCAATCATGGGTGATGGAATTTTTTGGATGTCTTTGAGCGAGAACATCACTGATTCCCTAAATACGGAGAGTGTCATCTTTCCTCGTCCCATGTCGATTAAAGTGTGTGATGTTGCCATGAAAGGTCTGCCCAATAATGGTGTGCTCCTTTGCCGCATCCACTTCTCCAACATCCAGTATTACAAAGTCCACGGGGACTACCAATGATACAACCTCCACTAGAACATCCTCGACCACTCCTAAAGGATATCGTAATAAACAATCTGCCAATTGAAGCTGTAAGCTCCTTGGCTTCATTCTCCCAAGGTTAAATTGCTTGTACAGGGCGTAGGGCATCAAATTGATCCCCGCTCCCAAGGGTTATCGTAATGCAGAAGCTCCCTGGGTCTCTTGCCTTCGGTGGCAGTGGTTGATGGTATACCGTGCTCACTTCCTTGGATAGTATAACTCATTCATTCCCTTCCATCCTCCTTTCTTTTGTTGCAAGTTCTTTGAAAAACTTGACGTAGGCCGACATTGCCTTGATCACGTCGAATAGTGGGAGGTTCACATTCACGTCTTTCAGCATGTTATAAAGTTCCATGAACTCTTTGCTCTCCTTTGCTGGTTTGAGACGATTGGGAAACGGTACGGCGTCCTTTATCACTCGTTGTGGTCTTTGTTCTTCGTTAGCCCTCTTGTCCGGTCTGTCAGTCTTCTTTGACCGATCAGAAGAAACCCCCTGTCCTCTACTTCGATCGGACTCTGGTTCTTTTTGCCATAGAATGTACACTGTTCTCTAGTCCGATCGGTAATGTTGTCAGCTGCGTTCTTCTGATTTGCTTCGGAACATTTCGGCTGAAAAGTTCCCATCAATGATCCTGGAACATATGGATTACGTGATTTGTGAATTCTTCCCACTGTTCCTTCCTCACCGTTTGAACTCGGCTCTCCTTTATCTCGTCCTTCCGCAGCCCGCTCATTTTTGGAGTCTTCTCTCTCGATTTCTCGTACTCCGTTATGGACCTCCTTTCCACCACATAACACATGCACCGCCATTGATTGTTCGGGTTGGCCGGGTAGCTTTCCTGGATCACTTGCCATCTTTGCCATAGAAGCTGAGAGTTGCCCTATCATCATCTCCAACTTCTCTAGTTGCTTCCTCGTTCGCTTCCCCTCCTCGATTGTACAAAGCGTTTCCTCCCGGTTACGTAGAGTCTCATGCTCTAGTTGTTGACGCCATAGTCTTAGTTCGTCGTCAGGGTTGATCGAGAGTGGCATTTGCTGCTGTTGCGGCACTTGTGGATATTGTTGTTGTGGAAGGTAATGCAGCTGTGGCGCTTGTTGGTATGGTTGCTGTGGTGCTTGATATTGTTGTGGAGGGTGTTGAGAGTAGTTGCCTTGCCCCTTATTTTGATAAGAGTTATGGCCACTCGGTTCTCCTTGGCTCTTATTTGGAAGTGGTCGTGAGTCCGATTGCTTGGAGTTGGGGACGTAATTCGAGCTCTTTGGAACGTAACTCGAACTTGAGTTGTACTGTCCAGTAAATTTATTCCCATACTTATTATTGGGTTGATAATTCTGGACGGCATTCACCTCTCCTTCCTCTGTGTCGTCGAACACCACGTTACAAGTGTCCATTTCATGTCCCACTGCTCCACATTTTTCGCACATCTTAGGTGGAGGTGTCGAAGGTTCCTCCTCTCCCTTCATTTTACTCATTAATAGTGCGACTTGCTTTGTCAGCTCTTCGATCTGGATTATTGGGACTTTGTATTTCCTCGGTCGGAAACTTGTTTGTTGTGATTTTTCGCTCATATGCTCGAACAAATCCCAAGCCTCCGTAGCGGTCGATTCTCCAAAATCTCCCGCCTTCACTTCTACTTGCTGTTTGTACACCGGAAATAGCCCTTCATGGAAGTAATTATTTACCATCTCGGCGCTATTGTTGTGGTGTGGACATTTTTGTAAGAGCCCTTAATATCGTTCCCATGCATCGTTGAACGATTCTCCCTCCATTTTTCGAAGTTTGTGATCTCTCTTCGCAATTTGGCAGTTGTTTGAGCGAAGTAGAATCTACTCACAAACTTTTTATACACCATTTCCCAATTAGTCAAAGAATTGGGTTGCAACGATAAAAGCCAATGCTTTGCCTTGTCCTTTAAGGTTGTTGGAAAGCATTTCATCCTTAATTGATCCTCATGTAATCCGAGATGCGGAATTCTGCCCACCACGAGGTAAAATCCCCGAATGAAATTCAGTGGATCTTCATTGGGCATGCCGTGAAAAGTGGGGAGTTGGTTTACGCTTCCCGCTTTCAAATCATAATCTCTTGCCGCGGGGCCTAAGACTATTGCACTGTTGTATGAACTAATCGTTGGGAAGAGGAGATCTCCTTGACGACGTTTATTAGGGTATCGGCGCCCTCTTCTTCCTCCGAAGTTAGCTTGTGCTCCAAAGTTTCTTTCCTCCCCAAACTCCTCGTAATACCCATAATCTCGCTCCTCCTCGTAATTCCCACGATCATCATATCCATCATTCCGAAAGTTCTCCCTCTGCCAAGCATTGAACAAACATCCCTCCCTCCTATTTTGATTGTGGTTCCATTCTCGTTCGAAGTTATCGTGCCTTTGGTAGTTTCGTTGGTTGTTTTGGGGATGGGGCTCGCCATGACCACCATTGTTGTGCTTGAACTCTCGATTCGCTCGAGTGTTGTAAGCTCGAGCCTCTTCACGGTTCCGAAATCGTTGAGGAGGTTGTTGGTAAGTAGGGTTCTCTTGCATCATGATTTGATGATCGTCCCTCGGTTGGTGCTCCCCGTTTTTTGCTTGGTTTGTCTCTCTTGGTTCTTCATCATGGAGTAGAGGTGGATTTCTTGGCTCTTTGTCTTCGTTATTATCTTTTTGCTCTTGTACATGCACATCGTCAATGGGTGGCACACCGTATGGATAATCGCAAGGAGGGGTTTGGGTGTTTCGTCCTCTACCTCGTCCTCCAAGAGGTAGATTCTCTGCCATGTTTGTTGAACTTGTTTCCAAAAGATTCCCTTCAGTGGAAGGAAATAATTGTCTCGGTCTTGAAACACGTTCGATGCTATTGATGAATGGGGTCAATTCTCCTCTAAGGCTTCGTCGACCTTGCATCAACAACAAACAATCACCGCATCGAGTGGCAAACCATAAACATTATACAACTAACAACACATAAATAACACAAATAAACATCATTAACACCTTTGACATTCCCCGACAACGGCGCCAAATTTTGAGCCGAACTTTTGTGTTCCTTTCAAAATTAATTACCGGTTAACCAGCACACGTCTACGTTTGAAAGGAGTTTTAGTTCGCCTGCAAGAGAACAGGGTCACTTGTAGACTGATGAGTTAACTCGGGTCGATCTCTCGAGGAATGGCAATCGGATTTAACGATTCTTATTATACTAATATCACAAGTTTATCTAAACACATGGTCAAATGGGGTTTTGGAAAGGATTCAATTACAATAACTTAAAATAATAACGAAAACTTCTTGTCTCAAGGGTGTCAACCTCTCGACAAGGGATGGGAATAGAAAAAGGTATGAATCAAACAAGAGCTTTTCCTATTTGTACCAACGATCATAAACATACTTTTGACTAATAATACATCAACTATAACACCCTATTGTTTGAACACATTAGACAACCCAATAACACTAACGAATAACAATATTTCAAAACACAATAACATGAAATATAATCTCAAGTACTTCACAAAATATAAATAGAATATCCAAAGTAATGGTTCATTCTATCATCAATAATCCAAAACATAATAGTATCAATTCCAAACACAAACACCTTAACTAACGATCAACGAAATATTATCTAACATATCCTCCAACTACTCAAAACAAATCCGGAATCAAACTGCTAAGAAAACGTCAAAGCTACGAGTTTAGAAATTACTAATCGTTGAACTATTTTCAACGCTTGAAGATGATGAATGAGTGCACTTCGAGAGTTTCATAGAATCAAAAGACTTGTCACGAACCCAGAATCCTCGCGTTGAACTTCGGTTGATGTGAAACGTATCTTGATACGGTATCGAACAATTTTATGCTAGAGGTATGAGAGATGTGTCAAAATCTCTCAACCTTTGGGTGTTTTGTGGTTCTCTAACCTTCTTCCAGCCTCCAAAGGGTCTCCAAGACTGAATAATCTCGAAACCCTAGCCTCTCTGCTGTTTATAAACAGTCTTCAGCCGTTTTGTAACTGAAAATTTCCAGAAATCTGCATGCGTAACGTACTTGTCCGATCGGACGAAGGTATTGTCCGATCAGACAAAGGCCACTGTCCGCTGCTTCGGTCGGTGCGCTAGTTCGTTCGGACGGTGAGCTCGTCATCAATTAGTCTGATCGGAGACATACACTTTTTGATCAGTGATTGTCCTTATGGGCTACTTTTGAGCGTCGTTTCTTCTATCTTTGTGCCTTGGGTCCACCGGACGCTCTAGCTATATGAGAAAAACACAGAATTACTCTCATTTAGACTGATTAGCGATCAACAAGTCAGAAAGTAAGGAGACAAAAGGTGCAAAACGATGCAATTCATCCTAGTCTTAACCCAAAAAAGATAATAAAAAGACTAAAACAAGACTCGATTATGTACAGATTCGTAACAAAAATGTACGAATCAGGAATAAGCCATGCTTGCCTTAGAATACGTCGCTTGCGAAGATTTTGGCTCGGGAGATGAAACGTCCCCAAAATGGTTTGTTGGAATCTCTCATAGTGCGGACGGGGGGTGCATTGGAGCTCAAACCTCCAAAGTACGCATAAGCATCAAGATCTTGGGCATTAGTAGCGGTACCAACCGGGGCTTGATTGAGATTGGGAGGATGAGAACCGCCATACAGGCCTGGATTCGGATATCCACCACCCACATGTCCACTCAGAGTCATCGGCATAGGAGTGAAATTGTAACCGGGTGAGGTTCCATATGGGCCGGGATTCGGGCTGGGCATATTTGGATAATTTTGTGTAGCACCATAGCCATACGATCCGGAAGTCAGAGCTTGCATGTTCAGATAGAAATATGGATCTTGCATGTTCGGATAGGAATTTGGAGCTCCATAACGCCCGAGAAACTATCAAACCCGACACGGTTTGCACCATGCCCTCCCACGCCGGGTTGACCATAACCAAAATAACCATTGGCAACGTGGTTTGCACCATGCCCTCCCATGTTGGTAATGGATCCACCATAACTATACGAACCTTGCGTACTAAATAAAAAACATCAAATAACAAAGAACGCTTAAATACACAATGGAATACAACCAAATCGAAAGCCTTAACCAAGCTGAGTTGCAACGGAACCATTTTTTTAGAAGAGTTTCAGTGGTTTTGAAATATATCAACGGGTTCTTGGCTTGGTATTATCTGAGTTCGATTCAGTTGAGGAATTTATGTGTTTTGAGCTTTGAAAAATAAAGGGAAATGAAAATTAAAACAATTAAACTAACTAAAATATACTAGAAATTGAAATTGCAAGTTGGTCGGATGCCTCGTCGTATGCCTCAATATGTAAATGCAAAGCAATAATGAAAATATGCAAGAAAATGCAATGTTTCACAAAGTACTAGCATGCATGCACAAGGTACAACTATGCATAAAATCCTAGATAGTGCAAGTAAGCAAAAATTTAAAGCATGAATGGAAAGAGCAATGGAAATTGACATAAAAGTTTAAAACTTTAAGGAAAACAACAAGCATTGAAGTCTAGATCTAAGATTTAACCTAATACTATGCATGAAAATAAAATTACAAATAAAGCATGAAGAACTTGAAGTCAAGACGATCTAAGACCCGATCTATGATCTAGATGTGTCACTCATCTAGATTCCATATCCAATTCTTAAGATCTAACAAGAAATCAAGGTGCTAAGGCAAAAAGCATAACATGAAGAACAAGCATGGAAATGAAGAACAAAGCATGGAAATAAAGCATAAAACATGAAATTGAAAGGAAACTTACTTGAATTAAGAAATGAAACAAAGCTTGAATGTAATTGCATCAAAAGTAACAATCCAAAGGAGTATTTGGATTTTTCATAGGCTTACAAACCCAAGGCCAAGCATGAAAGTAAATCTAAATCTAGAAAAGAAATTATATCAAAACTTGAAATTAAATCTAAAACCTAAGAAAAGAGAATTATCCAATATCTTGAGAGTAATTTTGATCCCAAACCCAAGTTAGGGTTGGGAGGGGAGTTATTTACAAAAATGAGAGTTGTATTATATTTATACTAGTTCTAGTTGGGTTTAAATCGAGTTAAATGGGTCGAATTGGGCTTTTTGGACATTTTGGCTTGATTTGGCTCAAGGTGGCTCAACCATGGCTCAAGATGGCTCGGTCTTGGCTCAAGGTGGCTTGGTTTGGGCTTAGTTGATGGTCCTGGGCGTCCTTGGGCTGATCTTGGGCGTTGCATTAGGCTTGCTGGAGGCTTGAGTGGGCGCTGCATTAGGCAAGAATGTAGGCTCCGAATTAGGCTTGCTGAAGGCTTGAGTGGGCGCTGCATTTGGCAAGAATGTAGGTTCCGAAGTAGTCTTGCTGGGGCTGGAATGGGGCGATGGAGTAGGCAAGAATGGGCGCCACTCTGGGCTGCGTTTTGGGCGAGTTTTCAGGCGCCGAAATAGGCTAAGCTGGGCGCTGGCTGGGGAGGGAGCTGGGCGCCACTCTGGGCATGCCTGGGCTGCGTATTGGGCATTTTAGGCACCGAAATGCTGCCTAGAAAGCTGCCTTGGGGTGCTGCTCCTTAGGCGTGAAAATGGGCAAGCCCAGATAAGGTTAGGCCACCATTCCAGAATGTTTGCCCCCTTTTAATCTTGCTTTTGAGACTGAATTTAGCATGTAAATAGGCAAGGTTGGACTTGAGTTTTGCTCTCCATGCCTTAGCTTGATTTAAAAATCATTAAGCCACCTATTAAAAGAGAATTTTAATTATTAAAACCCAAGAATTACACCAAACCTTAAGGTAATTGAACCAATTAACCCATTAAATATAAAATTAACAAGTCAAGTGAAAAACAACAAAACAAGAAAAATAACATAAAAACTTAATAAAATTCTATTAAAAACTACTAAAATCAACATGAAATTCTAACTAAAAATATTAGGAATAACACAACAATTACATGCAAAACACTCCTCATCGGATGATGAGTACCTCCTCCGAGGTCCCTTCCTTTTTGTTGCTTGCATTAGTTCCGGATCGGGTATCCATTGCTCTTTTTCCCTTCTCCTCCTTTGGGCCGGCGTGATTCGATCCTGCCTATATTCTTCATCCTTATTACCCTCAGGAGTGGGCTCGGGTGTGGGCTCTTCTTCATTGTCGCTAATATCCTTCCCGGATACAATCTTTTCAAACTGGTCTATGGGTATGGTGATGACAATTCTTTGGAGCAACCCCTTGTTAATGTTGAAGGGATAATGCTTAGATAATTCCTCAAATTCCTTGGTGCCTATCTTGATTTTCTGTTGCGTTGCATTTGTGGTGCTATTTTTCCCTCCTAGTTCCATTCTTTTCCACCCTCGTTTTCTTGTTGCGGTGTTTTCTCGGCCACCATCTCCTTTTGTACTTGCGTTTTTTCGGTTTCCAACTCCTTTTGCCTCTGCGTTTCTCCGGCCACTTGCTCCATCGTGGCTTTTGGTGATATTCGTATGGCCGTTTGAGGTGTTGTTCTTCTCAGATTACAAACTTGATTTGACCCTGTGAAATCAAATATTATGTTTCTTCCCTTCATAATATTTTAGAAGATCCTCAAGTTTTTCGATCAAGTACTCGATGTTCCGCATTTTCCCAATGACGACATCACTTGATGCGATCAAAAAGATTAGCTAACCAAGAAAGAGGTCGTTGCTCTCCGAATTGTCTTCTTCTACCTGAGAGACTTACAAAAGAAAACTCAAGCCGTGCAGCCTCGACGTATTTCGATACTTAAGTTTGTATTTGTATATAGTGATAAACGAGAACTCAATGAAGTAGAAATAATCAACTTAGAATAGAATTGAATTATGTATCCTCTTTATATGGACAAGAGACGTATTCCCAATATAAAGTTTCTATCTTCTATTCACACCATAATCCTATAAATAATTCACCGACTTATAATTAAAATTTCTCATTTATGCTAAGTTTCCATAACTATGAGAACTCTCGTTTATTTGTTAAGTTACTATAATAATCATGGGCCGTAAATCATCCTTATACCTTCAGCCCGTCGAGGCCCATACGATACCATATTAGTCTGTCAGGGCCATTCCATACCATGATAAGACCTATCTCTCTTGTCCGACCTAACTCAAGAACATATCCACCATCTCAACTCATAAGAGCTCGACAATATTTTTGCAGAGGTCGCTCCCCTTATTTAAATGGCCTATCTTAACGTGCATGACGACCTGAATATATGATGTCATATCACCTAAGAATTATGTGCAATAGACTATTTATAGCTCATGGTTGAGCGTACGGATTGCATCACATCACAATATCACACAACCATGTTCCCAGATCGGACGACCAAAGTTAGTCGGGACGGCTCATCTCCTGGTGGTTCGGGTCAGGTCCCATGTAACAAGGCACCGGCCTGTTTCTCCTGGTTTGTGGCGCCCTAATCATGGTAGAATCCCAGTTCACTAATTATGTTTATGAAGCAGTTTGTTGTGTTGACTTGAGACTTACAACTACTGAGCTGGCTTGGCAAAGAAATGGAATCTTGTCTGCTCATTCTTCACAAGTATTGGTCAGTGCGAGTATATAATTAACAACAACAACTGGGTAGCAGAGGGGCAAATAATAATTGAGTAAGCCAATTTGAATTGTTTACAAGTTACGAAAGGGAAATGTATATTCTTATTTGTCTCAACTCTCCTTAAAATTGTTGAAAGACTTGTGTTGTAAGTATTGAATTGAAGCATAATACATATGATGTCGAATTTGCATGTCCGACATGATATCGTACCCACTTCATTAGTCTTCCATCAGAATCTCAACAACTTAAAAAAAGAAATATAAGAAAATAATATGAAAGTGAGGCGATGTAAATTCATTCAAGTTTTAAGTTTCTAAACTTTAATAGCATGAAACGGTAATCTGATCTATTCAAATGAAAAAGAAGAGGAAGAGATACTCTAAAAGATAGAAAATCGTAAATTCTGAAATTATTAAATATTTTGGGATTTTTCTAATATTCTTAATATAACGTTTCCCGAAAAAAAAAAAAAAAGGAAGGATCAACCAGTTATGAAAGTATATTGAATACTTATACTCTTTAGGATGTATATCACTATTTATATTATTAACACTTTTTATCGGACGTAACTCAACCCAATTTGTATAATATAAATTTCTCTTTATCATTACTTGATATTCAGAGGCCAAATTTTCAAGTACTCCAAATATGTCTTATTCAGCATTTCTCGAAATCGAGCAATCATCTAAAGCATCATCATCTCCTTGTCCAAACTGTGTCTATTCTCATAAAAGTCTTCTTACAGTTAAAAGGTGGTTGAAGTATACCCGAAAAACAGCGACATATCTTAATCTTAACCTACTAAAGGAACTAAACTTTCTCTTTGGATGCTCTGAAAAATCACATTGCAGCAATAAGATTTTAGGTACTAATAGAATTGTCACATTTCTATCCATCTTTCGCTATTTGTTCTGGGATGGTTGGGTAGGCCAGCCAATTAAAGGGGCATCGATTTTCTTGACATGCCTCTTCTCTAAATAATAATTTAGGTGACTATTGATTGTATTAATTCTTGTCTCAGAAATTTCAATTAGTGCAATTTTCATTCCAGAGTCATGATTTTGTGCAATTTGGTTCTGAAATGGCTAGTAAATAGTTCAGTATTTTAGTATTTCCAAAAAAGTCATCAAGTGTCAAATTTTGCAGAAAACACCGATGGTCCCAATTTGGGGAGAGAAGAAAATTGGTTTTCAACTCAGGACAAGAACCGTATTTGCCACATACAAATATTATCTTAAAAAAATTCTAAATGCCAACTATTAAAACTCATAATTTTGCATACTTACGCTTGACTATTCTTGGGTAGCTTCAATTCCTTAGTTTTGCAAACAGTCAACTCACGAAATGGGTTTGTATTAATTAGAGTTGTTGGATAAACTACTTCACTTGGAAAAACAGTTCCCCATAACTCAAACTCATGGTGTTAATTTTCAATTCGTCAGTCCAATTATTATATATATAATTTTATTTTTTTTTTGTACTGACCATTACATTTTCATTGGTTATTGGAAGTGAGAACATAATATATTAGCATAATGGAGTCTAATATGCTTGTGCAATAATCTAATGAATATTATAGTAATCATATAACATAATTTTATTAAGGGAAAACTATATTTTCCCAATGAATTTGTCTTTTTTACATTATCAATTGAAATGCTTTTTGTTTACTTTACTTTTTTGTATTGCTCTCTAAAATTTGTTTTTGTCGGAATACTCTCTCTAAATTTCGCCGGTGCAAAGTATTAAAATCTTATAATTTGGAAGGCAAATAAAAAACATATAAATATTATATTTTTGTATGAAAGTATTATATTTATAACTAGAGTTTCTATATCATATGTGTGTGCGCGTGTGTGTGTACTGAAGCAAAATCTCCATCATTATATGCTGCTTCGCATATTTCATTTAGCAAATAAAAAATTATGATGTTTCGATTGCTTATTTGTCATACGAGCCTAATATCTACCTAATTTAATCATTTTCTTTTATTATGTCTTTTCTAATTTTATCTCTTCCTTTTATTATATGTTGCCTAATTGGATATTTATCTTTATTATATTTTATCTAATTCAATAATATTTTTTATTCAATTCACTAGTTCCTTTTTATTCTCCTAATATTAAAATAAATAAATCATATATAATTGTTATAAAAAACTATTGTAGTATCTTAATTAAAATACAAATTAAATATGATATAAGTTTAAATAAAAAAACCAATTTATGAAAATAATTAATTAAGTTGTATATATAATAAAAGTTCAAATAATTCTTATTTTGGAAATTGTAATTATTCTATATAGGTAAATTACGAGTTATTTGCAATAATGTAAGTATGTGACTCTATATTAGAAATGAATTGATTTTAAACACAAAAAATATATATAATAATTATTATTTAATATTGATTAGACACTGGTACAATGCAACACGGGTTAAGAGTATGACATCTTTTGAATGTTTATAACCATGTAACTAATAATTATTAACGAATTTAATATAAATATTAAATTATAAAATTATTTAATAATAATTAATAAATAAAGATTACACACAGGTTGAAAATATGACATCTTTTGAGTTTTTTTAAGTATGTAAATAAAATTATTAATAAGTTAAATTAAACATCATAATCTAAAATTATCTAATAATAAAATAATTAATAAATATATTAGACATGTACAAGGTACGAATTGAGAATACATCATTTGATTTCTTTATTAAAAATTTAAAACTCTCTAATTATCAAAAATAGTTTATATTTCTATTTTGATAAATCTCGTTTAATACACGGGTGTTAAACTTATATGTGTGTGTGTGTCTGTGTGTGAGTGTGTGTCGTGACATGATATCATAAAAAAATACTATAATAATTAGTAATATCAAGAAAGAAGATTTCATTAGAAATGTTACATCTTATATATGTCTTATCTACAATCTTATAAAATATTTATTGGTGATTAATATAATATTTAATCACAGTTTGCATTAAAAATGTATATGCCAATAATGAAGTGAAGGTTTTTCTGTTTATAGGACAAATAAAAGCAAAAAATAAAATCAAACACATAAAATTCAAATCAATATTTGTAATTATTCAAATATACATATTATCAATACATCTCTTATGTTGTTTAGCGTAAAACATATGAACAAAATACTATGTAAATTATTAAGTTAATAATATAATTAATATAATGTTAAATATTATATTTGAGAAAAAATAGCATTCCCTATATACATTATTGTGATAAGAAAAATATTATTACCATTATATATATATATATATATATATATATATATATATATATATATATATATATATATATAAACAATGTGACTAATTAATATATTAATTACCATTACTTTGTTATATAAGATTGTATCACAATATTACATAGGGAAAATGAGCAAAAACGACCTCAATGTTATGGTCCAAGTGCAAATATGATTATATTATAATATATAATTTTTAAATATATCTTTTTTAACTTTATATATATGTGTGTG
>BMAC01000995.1:217363-233471 GCA_014905375.1 Phtheirospermum japonicum | reverse complement strand
CAACTTGCTTTCTTCTCTAATCGAAACCGTACTCATGACTTGCTTCCCCACAAATAAATATAAGACCAAAGGCTCTCCCTAGACTAGCTTGGTATGCAACGACATGCCGACCAGATGTTTTTTCAATTTTTGAAATGCCTCCTGGCATTCTTCGTCCCATTGAAGTCGAGCCTTCTTTCTCAAGGCTCGAAAAAATGGTAATCTCTTTTCCGCCAAGCGCGAAATAAACCTGCTTAGGGCCAATATCCTCCCTGCCAGGCACTGCATTTTCTTGACATTTCTTGGAGGTTGCATGTCCATAATTGCTTTAACTTTCTCAGTATTGGCCTCTATTACCCTCTCTATTACCATATAACCAAGGAACTTTCCATCTCTTACCCCAAATGCGCATTTCTTGGGGTTGAGCTTCATTTTGTATTTTCTCAAGGTATTAAAAGTTTCATTTAAGTCGTCAATGTGTGAGGCTGCCTTGCCGCTTTTAACTAGCATGTCATCCACGTATACTTCCATGAAGATGGTGCGTCCACACTATGAAGCGCACCGATTTTATCTTCCTGAACGACTCATCCCCCAATGTGACAAGGAGATTCACTGCCCCCAACGGGCGTAGTGCTCCATCGGCAAAACCTACTAACGAGGTAGTGATCTCCTCTAGCTCTAAGTCCAAATTCAATTTCTTAAAGCAGTCGTAAAACAAAATATCTGCCGAGCAGCCGTAATGTGCAAACAGTTATGATGGGATGTAGTCACACAAGTGATGTAAATAATACAAGGTTAGAAGAATATGAAATATTATATGCACAATGTATACAGAGTGGCACAGTGATGTATCCACAATGGTAACTGGTATATACATGACAATGAAAGATGAAACATAGTACATGACGAGCATGTGATGTACACATAACTTATTGGTATCAAGTGATGCACACAAATAACATAATTGAAAACTAACCTTAATCCCAACATAAAACAGAAAAACTCTGTAACATCAATATGCATCAAAGCAAAGTCGGCACAAAAACCAAAGAATGTTGTAAAATAAGCATTAATCGAAACATAATCGAATATTTAAAAAATATATTGTAATATTTTCGTGAAGCACAACCGAAACCCAAAAAACTAAAAAATTTGTATAATATCAGTGTGTTGGACGAAATGAAGTACAATCGAAGAACAAAATTGAATCACACTCGAAATAAACGAGATTTTTGACACAATTTTATTTTTACATGTACACATCTGCAAAATTGAAGGGAGAAACCGAGAGAAAACAATGGGTTTTTGGGCGTCGGACTTAGTTTGTGGCCTCGAAGCACAATCGAAATAACAACTACAGAAATTTGTAGAACTTTTCTGGATTTCTCAATAATTTATGCGGTGTTTTTTCAAAGGTTAAGGTAGTTTTCTCTTACTTGGGAACCTCATGCGGAAAGGTTTTGAAACAGTTGAAGGCTTCAATGACTAGATTGAACGTCTGAGGTTAGTAATAATGTTGAAACATTTTTACCAACATATGTACAGAATAACAGAATTAAGCCAATGATAATTTTTGTCTGTGAGTTAGAGTAACTCACAGAGCACGACCGTAGGCTAAAAATATATTACTAGAAATATTTAGAAATCCCACAAACAAGATTCTAGCAATATTACAAAAAGAATGAAAAATAGCTGCTCCTAAAAAGGTTCTTCTCATTCGAACAAGTTGAACTTTGAAGAATACATAAAAATGAAGCAGAAAAGATATCTATTGTTTCTGTTTTTCCCTTGCTGTTTTTGGTGAACTTTCCAAATGAAAAAGGTCAAGCTTTTGTAGTGCCACCTCTTTGAAGGAGTCCTTGTTCCACACAACAAGGTCTTGATAATTATCTCTTAAGATAGCTTAAGAGATAAGGACTCCTATCTCTACTAACATCCCAACTAACACTATATTCCTAGAAAGGCAAATATACTAAACATAAAATTACAATTAATAGGATTAATCTTCACGTAATCTAAAATCCTATCAATCTCCCCCTTTTTCCTGTCTGGACAAAACTAGAGAAAATCTCTCCCCCTGAAAAGATATTGTTGGAGACTCCCCCTAAATTACTAAGCTGCAGAAATGTTAGTAGAAATAACAGTAGCACTTGTACTAGCAAAGTCTAAACCAAGAACAGAAAATAATGTTTTAACCAAACAAAACAAACCAACCAAAACAAAAACAAATTGTTAACTGCCTCAGCCTGGAAGTGTGCACTGGTCGAGTCCTCTTGGATCGAGTCCTCTTAGGAAGTGTGCACTGGTCGAGTCCTCTTGGATCGGCGTGAAATCAGCCTGATCTCATCTTTATCCTCATGAGCCTCATCCTCATGAGCAGCATCTTCATCCTCATCCTCATGAGCAGCATCCACCTTCTGCTTTCCTTTGTCCACCACCTCAGCCTTCCTCTTGTCAGTCGTCGTAGCAGCCTCAGTAACCGCCTCAGCCTTCCTCTTGTCAGTCTCCTCTCCAGTAGCTCCTCCATGTATAGTCTCTCCCCCTTTTTGTCCAGATCGCAAAAGGAGCAATTTGGAGAAGAAATCACGTGTCCTCTCCAGACCGGCTAGGTGAGATCGGGCCCCAGCAATCTGCTGATCAATCAAGCGTAGCTGAACCTGCAAATCAGACACAGGAACAGGAATGGAGAAATACGTGTGAGTCCCTGTGTTAGTAACACCGAGACCAACATCAGGATAAATTGAGGCAGAGTCCACATCTTCATCATCCGAAAACTCCAGCGGCAAATCTATAACACGATTTGTGGCGTCAAAGTGCTTGTGGCTTAGTCCAAACAAGACAGGCTCCCCGCTAAAATGCTCATCATTGTATTTTTGAAGTCCTTGATCAGCAAGAATGGAATAAATAAGCGAGGGAAAAGGCAGACCGACTTTTGTAGCAGTGGTGTCGGCAAACTTCGTCACGCAGTCAAACACAGTTTGGCCAAAGTTAAAACACGTTCCCTTCCCAATCTGGAACAACGCCTTGCCTTGTGACCGCGTAACTGTAGTTGTGTTGGTTGTAGGGACCCAATTGCACACTGCCACCTTTTAAGCACGGAGTAGAGTGAGGTGAGATGAGAGCTTAGGAACCTCTTCGGCCATTTAATCATTTGCCTCTTGTCAGAAATTTGGCCACCTCATCGAAATCATCAATCGGAGGACCTTCATCAATGTCTACAGTGCAAAATAAACTGTTTATCACAGAAGGAGTGAAAGAATAAATTCGCGCTCGCACAAAGACCTTACCATACCGCTCAGACAGCTGATTCGAAATTGAAGGAAGCATGTTAGCATAATACTCCAGAACAGCCTCCCATAGATATGGTACAGCGGTGGTCACCGTGGAGGTAAGCCCCTTCCTGCTCAGAAATTTGTTCAGATTTTTCTTCTCAAAAAGCCCAAAATCGACTCTCCTTTCTTCAATCAGTGTTAGGTTATACAACACGTTATACCTCTCCTTGGCTTCATACGTATAAAAACGCGGTGCATAAGCACTATCCACATCCAGTTCCTCATCGTCTGAATCATCTCCCAGATCAAAGCTCCTATATTCTTCCTCCTCAGAGGCTTTGTCCTCTGGAGCTTCAGGTTCATCTTCAAAGGTAGCATCATTGGAATTATCAGATGCAGAGGAGTCTGAGACGGAGTCTTCTTGTGTAGCAGTCTGAGTGGTAGGAGATGCAGGAGCAACTTCAGAAGAAATTCCAAGCAGAGGTGTGCCAACATCCTTACTCACACCAGGCTCATCAGCAGAGATAGTCCTTTCTGAGGACTCTCTTGAGACTGGAGATAGTTGAGCAGGGGAATGACATGCAGAAACAGCAATAGTAGGCTTACACCGAGAAGTACCCTGCACAGGAACAGCCTTTCCCAATAACAGTAAAGATACCAAAGGTGCATCTTCATCTTCCAGAAGGTCTTCTTCATCATTCTCCATTGATTCAGAGTCTGGAGCCACCATGTTTTGAGGAGTGAGACGCTTCCTCTTGGCCTTAAACTTGCGCACTATTTCAACTTCTGAATCGGGGAAAAATGGAGTGACTGGAATCTCCTCCTTCTCAGCTACCAGTCCCTCCGGTGGCGCATAGTCTTCATCGTCACTATCAGTCATGTAGTCAATGTCCTCCACAAAGGACATCTTTTCTAGTGGAATATTTCTAGGTCCGCTCGACCGACTCTTGGGAACTGCCTCCGGCAAGTGACCCGAGTTAATGCCTCGCAACCGATGAGATCATTTAAGCAAAGGATTCCCAATTCGCCACATGTTTCTGCAATCAATTTTAGATTTGGCTGATTATTTACATCAATTTCATTCCCGGGGTTACCTGGGAGAATCACAGCAGAAGGTTCTGCAGTATCGCCGGCGGGCATCGAGACCATGGCAGTTTATAGATTTGATAGTGGCGGCGTCGCAGAAGGGTCCCTGGTGTCATGTCTCTGTGTTGGGGCAAAACCACCAACACCTGAATCCACAGCAGAGGGATCTTCGTGCTCGCTTCGAACATCGAGGGGAACATATCTTGGAAGAGTGTCAGCGGCAGCACTACCCTCCGACGTTTTCACCTTCTCCGACTATGAGCGAGCGGACTTTCTTGACACCTTGGGTTTTCGTGGACTCATCTTTGATAAGAAATTAGGGTTTGATTTGAGAGAGCTGAATGTGAAAGGGTTTTGATAGAGATTTTGACTGAATCGAGGGATGTACCTGACAAATACTGAGTACTTAAAGCAACTCGTGAGTTCTTAGTGGACGGTAGAGATTACCTTTAGATTTGAAAGTGGATTTGAAGTGACAGGCCCATTAATTAATCCCAACTATACTTTTTAACCATGACTATCCACAAAAGAAACGTGCAGCAGTAACTCAGATCCACAACACTCTGATTGTAACCCACTTGACATTAAGGCATTAAAAATTTATGAAATTTGAGTAAGAGAAAAACATAATTTTGTTATGAGCATAGTTTTACCAAAAAAAACTTTAAGAACAAAAATCACCAAACATGCATGTCCTAAAGTTATGTCTAAAGGAATGACCTAGAAAAAAAACATATAGGATTCACAAGAGCAGTAGAGTGTTGTTTCTTTGTGTGATGGCATTGGCACTGACACTCAATCAACAAAGTCAATGAACTAACAATTCTTAACTCGGTGAATGATAAGGTCATTTGTGTTTGAGGATATTTGTGTCCGGGAGTAAAAGGAATCTCCATTTTATCCAGCAAATAGGTTAATCCATTGATCATGAACTTTTTCTTTATTTCAACACATTGGCAGGAAATAGCAATCATTCTAAGACGATTGGTTGGGACATCCTTCAAACCTTTTATAAGAATTTTAGCACACCGAGAGAAAGACATGTTTCTGCAAAAGTCAGTTCACAATTGTTTATTTCAAAAGTTCCAGCCCCTTTAGTCACCACACTCAAACCGTCAATTTTCCTGCGAATTGTGAATCGTGCAAGATCTATCATGTTATTATGAAAAAAATAAAAAAGAAAATGCATGTTAAAAAAATATATGCTGCAGCTGATGTTGCTAGAGGTGCTGCAGCATTTCCAGTAACAAAAATCAAAAAGCACACAAGCCGAGACACTTCCTTAGTTTGGAAAATTCCTCGTAGTCTAATACTTTGGTGAAAATGTCTGCCAGTTGATGTTCAGTTCCAATATGCTCAATACTCACAACATTTCTCTCAACCAAATCTCTAATGAAATGATGCCTGATGTCTATGTGTTTTGTTCGAGATTGTTGTACCGGATTCCTTGAGATATCGATTGCACTTGAGTTATCACACAAAACAGTAAGGACATTACTTTGTAACCCATACTCCTCTATCATCTTTTTCATCCAGAGTAGTTGGTTACAAGCACTACCTGCAGCCACATACTCAGCCTCGACCGTTGATAATGAGGCGCAATTCTACTTCTTGCTGTACCAGGAGACCAGGTTGTTGCCTAAAAAGAAGCAACCACTTGTTGTACTCTTCCTATCATCAGCGTCACCTGCCCAATCGAAATCAGTATATCCAACAAGATTAGAGTTAGTGTCCTTTGTATACCAGATTCCTAGATTACAAGTTCCAGTTATGTATCTAATTATGCATTTAAGTGATTTTTGGTGAGTTTCCTTTGGATCAGCTTGATAACGAGCGCACAAACAGACGTTATACATGATGTCTGTTCGACTCGCAGTTAAGTACAAAAGGCTGCCAATCATGCTCCTGTATACAGTGTGATCAACACTTTCCCTGACATCGTTCCTTGACAGTTTTGGGCTGGATCCCATGGGGGTTTTCATATGTTTGGCATTGTCGAGACCAAAGCGATTCACCAGATTTTTTGCATACTTTGCTTGAGAAAAGTCCCATCTTTAAATTGTTTAATTTGTAAACCCAAAAGGAACGATAACTCACCTTCCATGCTCATCTCGAAGGTGGTAGACATACTTGCCACGAAGTCTTTGAGCAGCTCATCACAGTTAGAACCGAACACAACGTCATCAACATAGATTTGAGCAATTAGTATCTTGCAATTGTTTTTGAAGATGAATAGGGTTTTATCAACTTCACCACGTTTAAAATTCATTTGAAGAAGATGTTGAGTGAGCCTCTCGTACCAAGCCCTAGGTGCTTGTTTTAGTCCATAAAGGGCCTTTTTTAATTTGAAAACATAGTGTGGTCTGTGAGGATCCTCAAAACCCTTGGGTTGCTCAAGATACACTTCTTCATTTAAAACACCATTTGAAAAAGTACTTTTGATATCCATTTGGTGAAGAGTAATGTTCAAATGACAAGCAATTGCAAGTAGTAATCTAATAGACTCAATTCTAGCTACGGGAGCAAATATTTCATCAAAGTCTATACCTTCTACCTGAGTGTAACCTTGAGCCACAAGTCTAGCTTTTTTTCTTACTATATTTCCCAGTTCATCAGTTTTGTTTCTGAAGATCCACTTTGTTCCAATGACGTTTCCTCCATGTGGTCGTGGTACCAAGTCTCATACATCATTTTTGGCAAACTGATCCAATTCTTCTTGCATGGCATTTATCCAATATTCATCGTTAAGAGCTTCCTCCACCTTCCTGGGCTCTATGCTGGACACAAAACAAGAGTAATTGGTTAGGGGACAGCATGAAGCCATACATACCAGTTTCACCATTTCCTTGAAATTGATTTATTTCTTTCGCGTGCTTCTTTCGTTTAACGATCCAATGACTTGAGATGTGGGATGATTCTTCTGTATCCTGGAAGATATATCTCTGTCTAGATATGCAGAGATTATCTTAGTAGGTTGGTCTTCATCAGACTCATAGGTTTCACCATTGGTGTCTGTCTGCACCTGCGATGTTGGTTCAAGTGCTGCAGCATTTTCAATAACACTTGGTGCAGTCTCAGATATCTCCCTTGGAGTCAGCAAGGTAGGTATTTGTGAACTTTGAACAAAATCACCCACATCATTCTCAGCAGAATTTCCCGATATGGCAGTAAGTTCATCGAACCTAACATTCACAGACTCAAGCATAGTACGAGTTCTTAGATTAAACACCCGATAAGCGTGGCTATTTACTGAATATCCCAAAAAGACGCACTTGTCACTTTTAGAATCAAACTTTGTTAAGTGGTATCTATCATTCAATACATAGTAGACACAACCGAAAATATGAAAGTATTTTAGGTTAGGTTTATTTCCAATTAGAAGCTCGTAGGGAGTTTTAATCATTCCCACCCTAAAGTAGGCTCGATTAGAAATATGACACGCTGTATTAAGAGCTTCAGCCTAGAACCTTTTTGCCAAATTTTTTGAAATTAACATGGTTCGAGCCATCTCTTGTAAGGACCGATTTTTACGCTCAACAATTCCATTTTGTTGAGGCATAATTGGTGAGGAAAACTCGTGAGAAATTCCATATTTATCACAAAAATTCTGAAAAGATGAGTTATCAAACTCTTTACCGTGATTAGTCCTGATTCAGCCAATTTGCAAGGAATATTTGTTACTGACACGTTTTGACAATTTTCGAAAACATTCAAATGTTTCAGATTTTTCTCGAAGAAATTCAATCCAAGTGAACCGAGAGAAATCATCAACAATAACAAAGGAGTATTTCTTACCACCCATACTTTCTACCTCGATAGGACCCATAAGATCCATGTGAAGCAATTCCAGGCATCGAGTGGTGTTGAAGTGTTGGGTTGCTGGATGAGACACCCTGGTTTGTTTCCCTTTCAGACAGTCTCCACACACGGATGGCTTGTTGATGATCAACTTGGGAACTCCTCTTAATGCTTCTGATTTAACAAGTTTGCCCATCATTTTATAATTTACGTTACCCATCTTTTGATGCCATAGTTCAGTCTCAGAAGATTGCGCACTTTGACACCAGACCTTGCAGTTTACCTTGTAACAATTATTTGTAGTATGGGTTCCAGTGAGGATGCAGCAATTCTTGTTGTCAAAGACTTCACAGGTGTATCGGCTAAACTTTACGTGAAGGTTATCATCATAAAGTTGACTGACACTTATGAGGTTGGCCGCAAGACCCTTGACAAGAAGTACATCCTGGAGCTTAGGCAACCCTTCAACATTCAGAGTGCCTTTTCCTACAATCTCACCATGCGCTCCTCCACCATACTGGACTTTGCTTCCTTTGTGCTAAACAATATTGGTCAAGTGTTCAGTGGATCCTGTCATGTGTCTGGAACACCCGCTATCAAAGTACCATGAGTCCTCAACTCTGGATTTTAGTGAGACATAGATCATGTTGCACTGAGTGTTTTCCTTTTTTACCCATACCATTCTATTTTTGCGAGTGTTGTTAGTCCTAATGTTGAGACATTTCTCCACTGGCATTATTTTTATCGAAGGAGAATTTCTTTCTGACTTGAGTTTCCTACAGAATGGTCTGATATGGCCTGGTTTGGAGCAGTGATGACAGATGTAGGTACGTTTTCTTCGCTTGTTTTTCCTCGTAGAGGCAAATCCTTCGGAGGACTTATCGACTTCTTTGACAAATACTGGACTCTCAAAACCTATCCCATGTCTGACCATGGTTCCAATAGACAAGATTTGATCAAGTTTGGTTGATCCAGTGTTGAGTTTCTTGAGTGTCATCATGGCAGCAGAGAGATCACCTCTGGTTCTATCCAGCTCTTCTTCTCATTTTGTCAAGAGAGCCTCTAGACGCAACACCACGGATTGTTATTCCTTATCTGCTCGTATTAGTCTCTCATTTTCTTTGGAGAGAGATTTCACCTTCTGAAGTAGTTGGCACCAATTCTCATACAGCTCTTCGTAAGCAGTGGCAAATTCTTCACCGCCTTCAGTTGTGGTGACAGAGTTGAGACACATAATGTTACTCAAACTGTCAGTGTCATCCCAGACGACACAGGCGCTCATAGCAGCAACTACTTCGGTTTCTTTTGGTTCCTCATCATCTTCTCCGTCACTCATGGCGATGAAATTCTTCTTCCTTAGGGTATTTGCACACTCATACCTATAGTGTCCGAATTCCCTGCACTCATGACACTGAACAGTTTCCAGATCCTTGGCACTGTTTTGATTCCTTTGTTCAGATTTCGCACTCGATGGTGTTGAATCTCTTCTTTGAAACCTATTGGAAGGTTGTCCTAGAGGTTGAGGAGTGCTGGGTTCAGATGATGACTTAACATAACTGTTTAGGGGTTTTCTTGAGATGTTTTTTTTTCTTGAAGAAATCACCAGATTTTCTGGTGATGAGGGCTATGCCATCTGCATCTAAATTTGCATATTTGGCCTCGTGTGCTAGGGAATCAAGGTCAAAGTCTTCATCTTCAGAATCTGGAGTAGAGAACAGGGCGATGCTCCTTCCTTTTGGCTGCTTGATATTCTTTTCCATTTCATAGGTCTTTATTGAGCCAACTAGTTCATCAAACCTCATGAGAGAGGTGTCTTTGCTTCTTCAATGGCAGTGATTTTCGTGTGAAACTTTTTCGTTACAGATCGCAAGAATTTGCTCACAAGCCTTTCATTTGAAATGGGGGATCCCAGAGATTGACATTCATTTGAAATGTCCAGAAGCTTTGCACTGTAGCTGTCAATGGTTTCATTTTCCTCCATTCTTAGCACTTCAAATTGTGTTGCTAGCATTCTGAGTTTGGTTCTCTGGACTCCTCTGGATCCTTCACAGAAAAGTTGAAGTGCTTCCCATGCTTTTTTGGCTGTTTGTAGGTTGGAGATGATTCTGAATAAGGACACATCCACAAAGTTGTAGATAGCATTCAAGGCTTTGGTATTGGTATTAGAAGTGGCAAGTTCTTCTGCAGTCCAATCAACCTCGTTTTTCAAAATGATGTCACCGTCCGGATCATCTCTTCTGGGAGCCCCCATCCAGTTAGAATTGCGCTCCAGGATCTTTCATCAATTGTTTTGATATATGCTCGCATCCTGATTTTCCAGATTGCATAATTTGTTCCATCCAAGACAGGGGGTCCGATCGCAGCTAGAGCTGTCAAAAATGAGCCCAGCCCGACCCTTTTTTAGATGGGCTTGGGCTTTTATTTTGTAGGCCCAAAAAATCGGGCCTGATTTAACCCGGCCCAGATGACCCGATAGGCCGCTCGGGCCTGGGCCACAAAAGCCCGAACTGTTTCTGGGCCAAAAAAGGCCCGCCATTTTTATTTTTTTTTGTTTTTCTCTTGGTCTGGGCCGAAACTGCACGTTGGGCTTGAGCCTCTGGAACCGTCAATTACTATTAGGTTTAGGATTGATTGAGGCTTTCTTCACTCTCTCAAACTCCGCCGCCCTACATTCTGGTGGTTATACATTCTGAAGCCTTCGCCCACTCTCTCTCAATCTCAGTCCACAGCCCGACATTTCTGGTGGTTACGGTGGCAGCGGTGGTTGGTGGGGAAGAAAAGAGCGTGACGTGATACGGTGGCAGCGGTGGTTGGTGCGACAGACGTCTGTTATCGTTCAAACCGTGCAAATGGTAAGAGTTCCGATCATTTTAGGTCATGTGTTTCATTTTAGAATTCTAAATGCTGCTCTCTGAAAAAAAAAACTGAGCTCTCTTGGTTAAATTAGCGATATTAGGATTAAAACATAAATAACTGTTCGATTTTATATGCCAAGAAATTTCAAATTTTTAATTATTAACCAAGAAATTTGAATTAAAACACTAATTTTATATGCAATAGAAATATTAGGAATACATTGTGAATAACAGTTCGATTTTGATATTTTGGAGAAGAAATTTAGTGTTTTGAACAGAGAGTAGTTGTCAATATTCAATAGAAATATTAGGAATACATTGTGAATAACATTCAATATTGAATAACATCTTCTGAATTCTTTTTTTAATTTTGATTTTTTTTTTCCGACTGAAAGTCCAGATGGGACTTGGTTAACTTAGATGGACTGAAACTTGAAGTTAAGATTGATCTAAACTTAGATCTTGATTAGTTCTCTTCTTTTGTACCGAACTAATTGTTTTTTCATAAAAAAGCAAAATACAACAAGTAAATATATACACATATAATTATCTTGTTTATAATAAAAGTTAAATTTTTTAACACACTACACTTTATAATAGTATAATAATATATATACTACACTTTATTGTGTAGTATCTTGTTTCTAAAGTGTAGTATCATAATAATTATAAAGTGTAGTATCTAAAGTGTAGATATTCCAAAGTGTAGTATAAACTGTGTTTATAAAGAATGTGTTTCTAAAGTGGCAGATTAGTAATTATAAACTATAGTTATTAACTTTTTTTTTAATAGAGATGAAAGAGTTGGAAGAGAAATATTCCATGGGAATGGAAGATTCCAATATGTTTGAGGATGAAAATGTATGAGTAGTGATGAGATTATGCTTTTTAATATGTTTATTTTCTTAATTTAGACTTATTATTATATGTACTTCTTAATTGGGATTATGATTATTTTGTTTGGACTTTTCTATGTATTTGATTATTTTATTTGGACTTTACCATGTATTTTGAGATTTTTTTTAGATATTTGAAACTTGTTTATGTTGTCTTTGAGTATTTGATTTTATGGATTCTTATGTACTTCTTAATTGGGACAAGGACAATAACTATTATGTTTGAAATTTGGTATTTATTTGAGACTCAAGTTAACTTCTTAAAATATATTTTAGGCTTTTAGTAGTTAAAATTAGGGCCGATTTTGGCCCGATCTTGGCCCAGTAGCCCGATGGCCCGTGATGGGCTGGGTTGAGTTGGAAAATTACATGCCCGGTTATATTTTGGCCCGGCCCAGCGCAGCCCACCGACACCAATTGGCCCGTGGCCCATGGGTTGGGCTGGGCCAGCCCGCCCGTTTGACAGCTCTAATCGCAGCGTTCATTGTGTTGTCCATTGTTGTCCTTCAAAGTCCGCAGGATATTCACTTAGTAAAGTCAAGTGATCGCTCTTGATACCAATTGAAAGATTTGAAGGATTCAATAAGTAGATTGAACGTCTGATGTTAGTAATAATATTGAAATATTTTTACCAACATATGTACAGAATAAAATAATTAAGCCAATGATAATTTTTGTCTGTGAGTTAGAGTAACTCACAGAGCACGACCGTAGGCCAAAAATATATTAATAGAAATGTTTAGAAATCCCACAAACGGGATTCTAGTAATATTACAAAAAGAATGAAAAATAGTTGCTCCTGAAAAGGTTCTTCTCGTTCGAACAAGTTGAACTTTGAAGAATACATAAAAATGAAGCAGAAAAGATATCTATTGTTTCTGTTTTTCCCTTGCTGTTTTTGGTGCACTTTCCAAATGAAAAAGGTCAAGCTTTTGTAGTGCACCTCTTTGAAGGAGTGTTTGTTCCACACAACAAGGTCTTGATACTTTCCAAATGAAAAAGGTCAAACTTTTGTAGTGCACCTCTTTGAAGGAGTGTTTGTTCCACACAACAAGATCTTGATAATTATTTAAGATAGCTTAAGAGATAAGAACTCCTATATCTACTAACATCCCAACTAACACTAGAGTTCTAGACAGGCAAATATACTAAATATAAAATTACAATTAATAGGATTAATCTTCAAATAATCTAAAATCCTATCAGGTTTCAATAGACAGAAAAGATAGACTGCAAATAAGAAAAATAAAATAAAATGGTTTTTGTGTCGGGTGCACCATTACAATATGTATCCCAGTTCACCATATAACAATTGGGTCATATCGGCTATTTCCACCTTTATTGCTAATCATTTAAGCCAACGGTACCAAAGGAAACTGTAATTTTGGTCCCAACACTTGCATCCAAAAATCATCACCAGCCTCTGCGCGCCTCACCAATGATATTCTCACTGGCACGCGGACTCGCCCTTTGCACACTAGCCGTAAAATGTAATTTTTCTCTTTCTTTCTTTTCCTCACAAAAAAATAATTCTTCGGTTAAACAATTAATCTCTACGATATATTTACATTCATTAATTCTCAGAAAATTATAATAAAAAATAAACAATTAATAAACTTCTCCCATCTACTGATAAATGTTTTCGAGAAGCATATCAGGTCAAACCTTGGTTTGATTCTGTTTATGTACCTACTTACAAACTTACCCTGGATTTGATACTCTTTTAATTTTATGCTCCTTAATTAAAATAATCACTAAGTACTAATTAATGTGAGAGAATCTTGATAGATGTGCCGTTACTTGGACCCAACCTTGTGGGTCCAATTGTTCTTTTCAGTTACAAGTCCGACAAAAAAGACTGTTAGACACGAAAGGCACATAAACATTCAAATAAATCTTGTACATCCTTAAAAACCCCCCATTTTCCTTCATCCAATAGCAAAGCATAATAAACCTTTCCATCCAATTTCTCTTTCAATTCATACAAGATTTTTGTTCATATCTACAAAATTGCAAAAAATGAAAAATATGGCAATATGTTACAGCGAACACGCCATAAAAGTTTCAGATTCTTATTGCTCAGGCAATTCAAATCAGCCTAGTTATAATACCTCATCACACTTGAAAATACCTTCAATCCGAAATTCAGTCACAAGCATTTACAAAATCAAACTCTCAACCGATAAGCAGTTTTTAATCAAGCTTACGTGGTGCAATCAATTAAACCAGATGTTTTCTATTTCCATTTTCGATTGTTGCCCATTTTCAACTTCCAAATTCAGCAAAAGCTTCAGAATTCTACGGGGCACAAAAGTTTCCGAATCTAGAGGTTTGAGGATTGAAGTTTATTGGGATTTATCTCGTGCTAAGTACGAGTCTGGCCCCGAACCAATCACCGGTTTTTACGTTATTATTTTAGTCAACTCGGAGCTAAGCTTAATTCTTGGAAACATGGAACGAGAATTGGAGGTTAAAAAATGCGTTTTTGAAACACGAGTTTCTGAGTTTTCGTTAATTTCGCGTCGAGAATACTTTTCAGGAAATGATGTGTACTCGACCAAGGCTAAATTTTGTGAGGCCGGGATTTGTCACGATATTTTGATCAAGTGCTGTGGAGAAAATGAGATGGGGTCGAATAATAGCAATAATAACAATAATAATCGTGTTTTATGTGTTTACGTGGATAAGAAGAGTGTGATTGAAGTGAAAAGATTGAAGTGGAATTTCAGGGGAAATGAGACAATTTTCTTGGATGGGTTATTGGTGGATTTGATGTGGGATGTTCATGATTGGTTGTTTAGTCCGACGACAAAAGGGTACCGTGTTTTCTTGTTTAGGACAAGGAGAGGATTAATGGACAGCAGGTTGTGGTTGGAGGATAAGAGTTTTGAAGAAAATGAACAACAAGAAGAAAAGGTTAATGGGTTTTCTTTTTTGATTTGTGCTTATAAAAATCCAGATTGACTCCATAAGTTTGTGTGTGAGTTTTTTGATTTTCTTTTTATTGCTCCTCATTACTTATTGTTTGTTTTCAGTTGAGTTTAATTTGCTGTTTTGAGAGATTAAGAAAGAATACACTGTCATGATAATTACATGTTCGCTATTAGCGGTTGTAACGTGGTTGTAACTTGTAAGCATTAGTACAGTTACAAAAACATTATTTTAGAACAGCTTTTTCTACAACTGATGTGTGTCGTTACCCTTTTAGTAAGTAGTCCGGAGAGCTTGAGAGCAATTCTGTCATCAAATCCTAAAATCATGACAAGTTTTGCGTTTTTTAATAAATCATAAGCAACAGGTCACTTCAAAAGGAAAGAAAAAGACATTTTGAAAAAAATACGGTTGAGTAGTTTGAGCTTTGCACCATTAAAATTACCATGATTCCAAAGTATAGCTCATGTCACATCCTATCTTGTCGAGACACTCATTAATTTGTTAGAGTAACTCACATTATGCAAGCCGCAAGGAGAAGAAATCATTATCTAATTCTATAATCAGTAGTATTTGATTATAGAGTATATTTAGCATCTCTATAGTGTAACCTATTTTTGGGTACTCAGACTTCTCATGCAAAGAAAAGGTAACATCTCTATAGTGTAACCTATTTTTGGGTACTCAGAACCCCCCCCCCCCCCACCCCCCCCCCCCCCCCGAAAAATAAAAATAAAAATAAAAAGAAATTGTATGATGAATTGTGATCGTTGAATATGTGGTTGATTGTGATATTGAGATTGATGAAATTGGTTGGCTAGATCTAACGGGTCTAGAGCCTAGAATCGTCGTGAACCATCAATTGGGTTTATCCCAATAGATCGTGGAAACGATTCGAAGCTCTAGAACCCTTGTTTTCTTAAACTTTTCAAAACCCTTAATTTTTATTGTTCTTCATTCAAACCAACTCCTTGATTTTAAGTGTTTAGATTATTTATTTTTATTATTTTCTTATTCGTGAACACAAACACAAGAGGAACTTCCGAATCTAGCTTTCCTTTGAGATCGACACGAGTCAACTTACCCACCTACAAGTGATCCCGTACTCTTGCGGGCGAACTTTTTAAAATTGACAACTTTAAATAAAAAATAGGTGCATAAAGTTCGAATCAGTGTGCAGGATTACACAAGTCACTGTATGGTCTTAAAAAAGCATCCCAGGGCATGGGCTTTCTAAGTTTAATAAAGGTCCTCAGGTCTATAGGATTTTCTATTCTAAATCTGACAACTC
>BMAC01000995.1:145367-215797 GCA_014905375.1 Phtheirospermum japonicum | reverse complement strand
ACATTATAGTGCAAAATTTAATACATTATAATAAAAAATCAATACATCATAGTACAAATACATCACAGTACAAAAATTAATATATCATAACACGGATCAGAAATTCATGAAAAACTAATACTTTACAGTACAAAAAACCAATATATCACAGTACAAAATTATATATATTATAGTATTAGGTTAAATGATCTAACGGGTCATGACATTTTAATCTGGCCTGGCCTGGCCTATGCCTTTTCTTTGCATGAGAAGTGTTTGAAGATCAATTATTAAACTATCAAGCATGAATCGAAAGCATAAGAACTAATTAAACTAAATTAAAATGAAAGGAATTAAAGACTTACTAATTTAAACGAGAAGAAAGTTGCAGCGTTTCAGAAGCGAATCTTGAATCTAAATTATCTAAACTATCTAAGAACTTATCTAAACTATCTAAAAACTAATCTAAACTAATCTAAAACATAAGAATTTAAAACTAAGAAATTATGAAAAGTAACTACAAATTTAAACAGCACTCGTTGGGGTTTTCAGCCCTTGAGAGGCCTTAAAAACCTAGGAATATGATTGTGTATGAAAAAGTATATGTAAAAACGAATTTAGAGGGTGTTTATATAGTTTCTCCAAGTCTTGGGGCACAAGAAATCACAAAAACGTGTTTCCAGCACGTTGGCGTCGACGGGCGTCGACCGACGCATGTCGGATCGACGCTCACAGAGACTTTCTATACTGACACTGGGTAACCCAGTGTCAATCAGCATACCCAGTGTCAATCAGCATACCCAGTGTCGGCAGGGCGTCGGTGGACGCAAGCAGCTCTCAGCATCGACGTGGGATGATCTAGGCATCGACGTGGGCAGCTCTCGGCAGCCAGTGTCGGAAGGACTCAGACACTGGGTAACCCAGTGTCGGCCTAGTACCTAGTGTCAGCTTAAATACTTCAAATTGCGGCCCGTTTTTGCTGAAACTCCACTCGTAGGCCCATTCTTGACTACGTCCAAACCATAATACTTTAAAATACCTAAAATAAATATAAAATTAATTAATCATGATTAAAATACAGAAAAATAAGCTGGAGATAAGAAAATATAAAAATGTGCTCAATCTATCCAACTCATACCGAAAATAATAATAAAAATGAACTAAAATACTAATAAAAATCAAGACAAACCTGTGATATTCAACTACCCCACGCTTTATTGGTTTGTTCGTTCTCGAACAAACAATAGTTTCAAAGTATAACAAGAAAGAAAATCAGTTCAAGTACTGAGTCGTGCTATGCTACATACATAATCTTGAAAATATAGATAAGTGAAACACAACCTCAAATACTCGACCATTATTACATTGTCGCTCCAAAAACAAAATCATACATCCTCACAAAGGGTAATATATATGGGTGTTCGCTCAAAGCACTCAAGCATTGCTGCATAGGACGTGTATACGCTCAAATCATACAAACACATGCACAATAAACAAGAATCGAAAATCAATCTCTTTTCAATCGCATATTAAGTGTGTTATCAACAAATAATCAGAAAAGGTCTTTTCGTGTTGTAATGTAAGGCTCTTTGGACGGGTATGAAATATATAATTTGTGTGTCTAAATAACTCACTCAACCTAATTTAATCACGAAGTAATGCGCTTCACCTCGTTCAATTAAAAAAAAAAAAAAAAAACCTCACTAAACTCTCATAACATAGCCTTTAAACTTAGGCTATTTCCCAACTCACAACTCTAAAACCGGCTTGTAGCGCGAACCTCTTAAATACAATTGAAGCTTAAGATACGCTTCCTTATTCAAAACAACCTTTTTGCCCTTAAAACATTAGGCCTCATAATAAACAATAAAACACAATGCTTCATTAGCGCGTAGGCAATGACTAACACAATTCAACTAGACTGACCATCCTTTTTTTTTCTTTTTCTCTTTTGTCATTTCCCTTTTATTATGATTTTTATGGGGTATATATATATTTTTTTTTCGGATGGTGGTCCTTAATTACAAAAATTCATAATCCCTAATAAGATTTCAAAAACTCTATAACCAATAAAAATGACGAACTCCTACCCCACGCTTTTAATGGGTTAATAGGGGTCGACTCAAAATAAAAACACTCAGTGTTATAGGCATGGATTATTTGGTGATGATTGGCCCATTCGAAATTTATTGTGGCTAAATTATATGGATATGGCCGGAATATGGTTTTTTCTCTGTGCCTTAACCTCATTTTCAAAGTCAACTACACACAGCGGTTTCAAAGAGATATCAAATCAAAACTCATTCAAGTATATGCAATGATGATAATCACTCAGGCTACTCACTGGCTTTTTGCATGAAAAGTTCTGAATTGACGCTGGTTTTTGGGTTTTGCGTAATAAATTGCGTCCAAGTACGTACCATTTTACAATATATAAATAATAATTTTGAAAAACTTTATGCACTTATAAACGCTCAAAAGACAAAAGCTTCAAATCTAATCATAGTTAACTTTGACAGGCAAGCCATACAATCACAAATCAGCGCAGAAATAGTAATACAATCCCACGAAAATTTTTGAAAATTTCACAAATTTAAACTATAATTTATACTGAACTATCCCCCCCTCTAAAAATCCGGCAATCTCCTGATTGCCTTAAATATAAAGAAAAGCAAATCAAATGAGGAGAGGAGTAAATGAACGTCCCTGAAAAATAGTCGAGTTACTCTAAAAAGCGCTTGTGCAATCATCCTTCATCTTCAACTCGTGATCGAAAATGTCTTGAAGAAGAACCTAAAAAAAAATTAAAAAAAAATGAACCAACTAGAAAAGATTAAGGAAAAACAAAAGAAAATATATACTTGGGTTGCCTTCCAAGAAGCGCTACTTTAACGTCGAAAGCTCGACGCCTTATACGAACGTTGCTATCCTGGATCCAAAAACAAATGACGATCGTGCCATGCCTTAGTGTTCTCTAAGAGTAAATGCAGGCAATTTGAATCACCAAGGCGAGCATGGAAAGCAAGTCGTAGAACAAAAATTTCAATCTGATTCGGAGGTCGAAAAAGTGAATAATTGATCACCACGAACATATCAAAAGTAAATTGCGGCATAGGGTGATCCTCTACTTCCTTGAAAACTAGGGAATCCTTCGAACAAATGGAAAATCCCTCGAACACTCCGAACTCCTTCAATTCCTTAATATCCCCCTCAACAACTTGAAACTAATTAAAATCTACAAAAGGGCAAAGGGGAGGGGAAATTTCTTCGACTACCTCAATCACCACTTTATTCTTAACCTCTATCAATGCTTTGGGTGGCTCGGTAAGGGGTTTAATAAACATATCTTTCTCCAGAAATCCGTCCACCACCTCAACTTCAACATTAATTAAAGCATCGGGTGGCACAGTATGAGGCTCAATAATCTCGCCTTTTTCTAACAATTTATCCACCTTTTCACAAGTAAGACTCAACAATGGTTCGGGTGGAATTACATGAGGCTCGATCATCACTACCTTTTCTAAGAATTCGTCCACTGTCTTTTCTACATTTGGCAATGCAACATCTCCATTCCTATTGAGCTCAATTAGACATGAATCTCCATCGTCGATTAGGTTCTCCAATGACAACACCTCCTCCTCGTCATCCACTAAATCTTCAAGAAGCGTAAGAGGGTTGATCTCCATCGTATCCCCTATTTCATTCGCATGCATCTTCTCCAAAATTGGCTCCATCTCATTTCCTACATAAAAAATAAGAAAAATAGAATTCGTAAGATCTATATTAAGTTCCAAAGGCAATGCCCCAACATCCTTGTCTAAAGTCTCATCTATTAGCACAGGGAAAACGATCTCAACCAAATCTTTAATAACCCTCTCCTCAAGAATTTCTCCCAAACGATCATTCAAGCTCTCAACCACTAAGATGGGCTTAATCGCAACAAGAATCGGCATCTCAGGTGACTTGGAAGTTCGGCTTTCTCGTTCGACCTTTTCGCTAAATAATCCTCGATTTGACCACACAGTGCCTCTATATTCTTTGTAAACTTAGAATAGTTATCTCATATGGTCGATAGTGCAAGTTCATCTTGATGGTGAATGGTTTTGGCTTCTTGATCTTGCTGCCCCGCCAGAGATTGATCGTTTGGTGTATATTCTTCATGGCTCGTACAAGAACTAATTAAACTAAATTAATACAAATGGAATTAAAGACTTACTAATTAAACGAGAAGAAAGTTGCAGCGTTCCAAAATCGAATCTTGAATCTAAATTATCTAAACTATCTAAGAACTAATCTAATTAAGAATTTAAAACTAAGAAATTATGAAATGTAACTACAAAATTAAACTGCACTCGTTGGGGTTGTCTACCCTTAAGGCCTTAAAAACCGAGGAATATGATTGTGTATGAAAAAGTATATGTAAAAACGAGTTTGGAGGGTGTTTATATAGTTTTTCCAAGTCTTGGCGCACAAGAAATCACAAAAATGCGTTTCTAGCGCGTTAGCGTCGACGCGAATCGACCGACGCATGTCGGATCGACGCTCACAGAGACTTTCTATACTAACAGTAGGTAACCCAGTATCAATCAGCATACCCAGTGTCGGCAGGGCGTCGGTGGACGCGAGCAGCTCTCGGCATTGACGTGGGCAGATCTAGGCATCGACGTGGGCAGATCTAGGCAGCCAGTGTCGGCAGGACTCGGACACTGGGTAACCCAGTGTCAGACTGGTACCCAGTGTCAGCTTAAATACTTCAAATCGTGGCCCATTTTTGCTGAAAATTCACTCGTAGGCCCATTATTGACTACGTCCAAACCACAATACTTTAAAATACCTAAAACAAATATAAGATTAATTAATTATGATTAAACTACGGTAAAATAAGCTGGAGATAAGAAAATATGAAAATATGCTCAATCTGTCCAACTTATACCGAAAATAATAATAAAAACGAACTAAAATACTAATAAAAATCAAGACAAATCCGTGCTAATCACACACCAATGTATTTCCAGATTGATCATACTGTTCAAAACTAGGGATCTGTTCTACGTAGTTTGCATCAAGATCTCCATTTAAGAAAGCATTATCAATGTCAACCTGTCTAACAATCCATTTGTTGGTTATGGCTATGGACAGAACAATTCTGATAGTATTTGGCTTGATGACTGGACTGAATGTTTCGGTATAATCCAATCCTTCTAGTTGTTAAAAGCCCCTTGCCACTAACCTTGCCTTATGCCTTGCAGTAGAGCAATCAGTGTTCATCTTGGTTTTGAAGATCCACTTTCAACTAACAAGTTTCTTTTATGGAGGAGATTCAGAGGTAGGATGAGTGTTATAGGTCTTGTTCTTTTGTAGTGCATTGTACTCTCTAATCATTGCTTCTTTATATTTAGGCATACTGAGAGCTTCTTGGTATGATCTTGGATCATGATATCAGTCAAGACAGATGCATAAGTCTTTGGCTTTGAGTTCCAGCCTTTGATCTTGTCACCATGTGATGCCCCTTATCATTCATTTGACCTGCAAAATCTTGATCAACTACAATGGGATCATTAGATTTAGTAAGCACATCTATACATACTGGTAAATCAATAGTTATATGTCCTCCAGGGATTTCAGTATTCGGGGGATTTTCTATTGGTTGATGTTCAGAGGAAATGAAAACTATGGTGAGAAGATGATGAGGATGGTGAAGAGTGTGGTTGAGTTACAGGTGTATGATGATCTTATGAGTGAGTGTATTCCTGATGAGTGTTACTGATAGGACTGAGAGAAGGAGAAGCATTGTTGAACTTATCAAGAGTGATTAAAGGAGTCATGTGATCAGTATTGTTGATGAAAGGAGAGGGTGTTGTTTGGTTTTGGAAAGGGGGTTTGGATTCATTGAATACAACATTTCTAGTGAAAATGGCCCTTTTATTTGGTAATATGACCTTGTAACCTTTGAACTAAGTGCTATATCTAAGAAAAACAGTAGGACTGCTTCTTAAATTAAGCTTGTGCTTATTCATTAGCCTCAGATGAGGAAAGCATAAACACCCAAAAAAAACTTAGTGTATTATAATCTGGTTTCAAACCAGTGAGTACCTTTGTGGGAGTTTTAAAACTTAATTAGATGGCATCTTGTTGATGAGAATAACAGCTGAGACAACTGCATCATCCTAATAAGACTATGGAACATTAGAGTGAGCTAATAGTGAAAGGGTTGTTTCAAGAATGTGCCTGTGTAAGGGCAGGAGATTATGTGGGTGATGCCATTTTCACAAAAGAATTTGGATAGGGTTTTGAGTTCTGTTTCACCATCTGATTGAATGGCCTTTATTCTCCTATTATACTAGTTTTCTACAAGGTTTTTGAAATGAACAAAGGTATGTGAATGTCAGAATTGAGTTTGAGCAAATACAACCAAGTATATCTAGTCTTGTGGTCTATAAAACTCACATAGTAACTATAGCCATTGTTGGGGTTTACAAGAGAAGGCCCCCATAAATCAGTATGAATAAGGTATAGAACATCATAATGAACAGATTCAGAAGAGTTGTAAAGTGACTGATGACTTTTAGCGTTAAGACAAGATTCACAAATGAAACTAGATTCATTGTCATTGAAAGGAACATTACGACTCAAAAGAGCTTTTTTTTTTTAAGATTTCTAATGAGGCATGCCCAAGTATGCAAAGCCACAAACTTAGATCAAGTCTGTTATTAAGCTGACTAGAATTTATTGAAATAGGAATTTGCATAAGGGTGTTGGCAGGATGTGTAGTAGGCTGCATCTTGTTTGAGTCTTGAACAAAGCTAAGGTCAAATTTGTATAAGCCATTTTCAACTGTCCCCTTGTGTAGAACCATTCATGTGTTCTAGTCTTTCACCAAACATAAACAAGGATAAAATTTAAAGTTAACCTTATTGTCTTTAGAAAACTGAGACACACTAATTAGGTTTTTAGTTATATCAAGTATATGAAGCAAGTTTTTAAGGCTGAAAGTGTGATCATTGGTAAGGGGACCTTTAACTATTGAATTACTAGTATGTAAAACGTGAAAACCTGATCCATTACCCATTTGAACCTTATCTGATCCTTCATATTCATTTTCCATGCTCAAGTTATTGAATTCATATTTTAAGTGATTAGTAGCTTCTGAATCTGGAAACCAAAAGGACTCTGGATTGAAATCTGTAGAGCTACTGACAACATTTGCTGAATGTTTTCCATACTTGCCAAGGTAGATGCTGTTTGAGGATTGAGATTGATGAAATTGAGGGTTTTTGTTGCCTGGATTAAAATTTATATCCTGCCTATGGAAACACTTGTCAGTTACCTGAAATGAAAACAAATCTGACATCTAGGTTTCCAGTTTTGACTTGTTCCTCCTCTTCCTCTGCCTCCACTCCCTGAGCTTCTTCCTCCTCCAAAACCTCCCCTTCCTCTGTAGTTCTAGTTGTAGCCTTGGTTGTAACCTCCTCTCTTTAACTGATCTTGAGTGATAGTGTTAGTACTAGGTGTGGATCCATTAGAGTTTATCTATGATATGGTGGTGCCTTCAATGTTTTCTAATCTGGCTTCAAAGCTTAGCAGCAAGGAGTGGGCCTCCATTAGAAAGTAGGGTTCCAATCTTCATGTGATGCTCACCATCACTGGATTATATTCATCCCCTAATCCAGGTATTATGTAAATGATCTGACTTTGCTCAGGTATTTTCTCTCCCACTGTTGCCAACATGTCACAACAAGCTTTGATCTTGTTTAGATATACTCTCATGTTCATATCTCCATTTATAATAGTTTGAGGCTGCAGTTTATACTTCATGATCTTTGCTCTTGATTGTATTGCAAAACTGGTTTCTAAGCATTCCCATATTTGTCTTAATGAAACAAGGCCAACTGTGGTGACTAAGAGGTTCTCTGTGAGAGATGAAATGAGCCAGAAGGCTATGAGCTGATCCTGACGTTTACATATGACATAATCTGGACTTGTGGTTAAAATGTGTTATCTTTAGTCAAAAATGTTTCAAGACAATATCCATTAATGGCGGCCATGATCTGCTGTTTCCAAATAGGAAAGTTAAATTCATTGAGCTTGATGCTAATAAGCTAGCTTTGAGGATAGATGATTGCATTTTGTTCTGCAAGTGAATGAGTAGAGTGAGGGGTAGGTGTAGCAGATGAAGAGGCCAATGTTTGTGTTTAAAAGAAAGCAGAAACAAGGATATTCAGAGTCCAGGAATTAACCTGGAGCGCTATACCATGATAAGATTCATGAATAGCCATAGTAGGCTGCAAAGCTGGAAAGCAGATGAATAAAAGTTGTTGTATTTGTGATGATGATTATAAGTGATGTTGCTCCTCTATATATAGGAGCGATGGATCATTCTAGATAGAATACAAAATTTGAAAAAAACTTAGATCCAAAATACAAGGAAAAGAAATGTATTGTGCAGGTACGAAATGGCTATATTGCTGCAGTTGTCATTTGTCTTATTCGCCAGCGTTGCATGCCAGCTTCATGGGAAGAAAATCACCTGTGCACGAGATCTGCTTCATCTTGTGCACACTACAACTGATTGATAATAGTTATATTTTTACGCTTGATGAAATGGATTTGAAACTGCATCAACATATACAGTGTGAAACTGCCTGAAAAAACTGGTGTAATCATCCAAAAAGAGAAAAGACATTAGCTTGCAATGTTATACATATTACAAGAACTTAACATAAGACATATATTGTAGCACTCACATTTCTTACATTTGAATCTCGGATGTCAAGATGTTGTCACCAATATCATTAATCTTGGTATTGGTCAAGTAACTATACCTAAAAGCATAATAAGATCATGAGCGCTAAAGAGCCTTTCGACGAAAATGAAGCAAATATGTCTCTCGTTTCACCCACATTGATATTTATTTGAAAAAAAATGAATAAAAATAAGATTATTAGTGCTTACACTTTATAATTCTCAGATAGATAAAAAAATCCAAGAAATGTCACATTCAGTGTTGGGCTAGACCTTTTGGGGTTCCCAAAAAAAATTGATTTCCTTTGCACAAGGGGGTACAAGGTCATTGGGAAGTGTTAGATGAATAAATATCTATCAAGCGTATACAATAAGTTGATAATTGATAGCATATCGAGCATTTAATACAACACCCACTATAAAGAAAAATTGTGTTTGCTGACGAGTGGATCCGTCAGCAAACCCGTACGCATTAATTTGCTAACGGGTAATGCTCGTCAGCATTTTTGGCATCAGCAAATTTTTTGCTGACGAGATTAACGTACTAGTCAGTAAATACTGGCGGCATGCTGATGGGTAAGGACCATCAGCAACACCCCTGCCCATAATTCGTTACCCATCAGGCTTTGTTGACCGGGGGGGGGGGGGGGGGGGGGTGAAACCGTCAGCATATGCTGGCGAGTGTTACCCATCAACAAATTCAAGTAATGTTGACGGGTCTTAGCCGTCAGCATTTGATGACAGGCCCTACTTGTCAGTGATTTTGCTAGGCCAACCATTCATGTCCACCTCTCATGCATTAATTGACGTGCACAAAGGGAGAATGACCTTGTCCGTTTTGGGAGAGACAGTCACATTTTCGCTTAAAGAAATTCACAACACTCCTTCTCCGTTCATGCATGAAGATTTTTCATTTATTGATCATATAGCATCTTGCATTCACGAACTAAAAGGGATCACCGTGTTAGATGATTTAAGCATCGAGTACGACACAGAATTTTTGATCAGGGTGGCAGAAATGTTGGAAATAGATTTGAACGAAGTCACCGAAGATTATGAAGAATTTGAAGATTTTGATGAAGAATTGTGCGAAATAGCTAATGCACTTGAACTTAGGCCGAAAGTGGAGTTGAAACCACTACCAAGTCATTTGAAGTATGTTTTCCTCGAGCCCAATGAAACGAAACCCGTCATCATATATTCAGCATTGGTGGAACACGAGGAAAAATAATTGATTGCAGTACTGAGCACCCACAAAGAAGCCATAGGATGGAGCATTAGCGATATCAAATGGATAAGCCCTGTTACTTGCATGCACCGAATCGAGCTAGAACCTGATGCTAGACCTGAAAGGGACAGTCAACGAAGACTAACGCCAACACTTTATGAGGTGGTCAAAAAGGAAATTTTGAAGCTTAAAGATGAAGGGATTATTTTTGCTATCTCTAACAGTAAGTTGGTAAGCCCAATCCATGTGGTTCCGAAGAAAGAAGACATCACCATAATCGAAAACGAAAAAGGCAAGATAGTTCCAACCCGACTGACTACCGGATGGCGTATGTGTATCGATTATAGTAAATTAAATGCAGCCACTCGTAAAGATCACTTCCCTTTGCCGTTCATAGACCAACTTCTCGACAAGCTTTCCGGACACGAATTCTATTGCTTTTTGGATGGGCTTTCGGGCTATTACCAAGTAGTAATTGCTCCGGAAGATCAAAGCAAGACGACATTCACATGCCCCTTTGGCATATTTGATTTTTGAAGAATGCCTTTCGGCCTGTGCAACGCACCAGTGACTTTTCAAAGGTGCATGCTTTCAATCTTTACTGATTTTATTGATGATTTTCTTGAGGTATTCATGGATGATTTTTCGATTTTTGGTTTGTCTTTCAAGAATTGTTTATCTAATTTATCTAAGGTTTTGGAACGTTGCATTGAGAAGAATCTCACGTTAAGTTGGGAGAAATCCCATTTTATGGTAAAAAGTGGTACAGTTTTAGGTCATGTTGTTTCTAATAAGGGGTTGGAGGTTGATAAATCTAAAATTGATGTGATCGAAACCCTTCCTCCCTCTCGAGATGTTAAGGGAATTAGGAGTTTTCTTGGTCATGCAGGTTTTTATAGACGTTCTATTAAAGATTTTTCAAAAATTAGCCGTTCACTTTGCAAGCTTTTGACTTTAGACACTCCTTTTGTTTTTAATGAAGAATGTATGAATGCGTTTAATTAGCTTAAGAAAGTCTTATTTCTGCCCCTGTAGTTGTTGCACCTGATTGGACTCTACCTTTTGAAATAATGTGCGATGCTTCTAATGAAGCGGTAGGGTCTGTTTTAGGACAACGTGTGGATAAGTTGATGAGGGTTGTTTATTATAAAAGTTATATGTTAAACGATGCCCAACGTAATTACACCACGGCTGAGAAAGAATTGTTGGCAGTTGTATTTTCACTTGGCAAATTTATATCCTATATAGTTGGAGCAAAAGTAATTATACACACGGATCATGCTGCATTGCGCCATTTATTTTCTAAGCCTCAAAGTAAACCACGTCTTATTAGGTGGATATTATTGCTGTAAGAATTTGATGTGGATATAAAAGATAGACGAGGATGTGAAAACGTTGTAGCTAATCACTTATCTAGGATGATAATCAAGGAAACGAAGGCGAGAAGTTTATGACTAACGATTTATTTCCTTATGAGAACGCGTTAATCTTGAGCAATTAATTACTCTTTGGTATGTTGATATTGTGAATTATTTTGCTTGTAAGATTATACCTAACCATTTATCCTACCAAGAAAGGAAGAGATTTTTAAGTAAATGTAGGGATTACTTTTGGGACGACCCCTATGTGTTCAAACACTGTAAGGATGGGCTTCACAGAAGATGCATTCCAAATGATGAAATGGGGAGCATATTGCAATTTTGCCATGATCATGAAGGGCATTTTGGAGCTCAAAAGACAGCATTCAAGGTGTTACAAGCTGGATTCTATTGGCCAAGTTTATTTGCCGATGCATTCGAATATTGAAAAACGTGCGACAACTGCCAACGAACTGGCAACATAGGAAAGCGAGATGAAATGCCGCAAGCACCTAATCAAGTGGTAGAAATTTTCGATGTATATGGAATTGACTTTATTGGACCCTTTCCTAAAAGTGGAGATTTCAAGTATATTCTAGTAGGAGTCGATTATGTATTCAAATGGGTGGAAGTAGTCCCCGCTCGAAGAGCCAATGCAGAGGTAGTTCTTAAATTTCTACAAGAAAATATTTTTAGTAGATTCGGGGTGCCAAAATCAATTATAAGTGATGGAGGGAGCCATTTTTACAACCGAGCCTTTGCAAGGTTAATGACGAAGTATGGGGTCCGGCATAAGGTAGCTACTCCATACCACCCTCAAACTTCTGGACAAGTCGAAACAAGCAATCGTCAGCTGAAGGCTATCCTCGAGAAAACTGTTGGACCAAGTAGGAAGGATTGGGCAGTTAAACTTATTGACGCATTGTGGGCCTATCGAAAGGCCTATAAGACAGTGCTTGGTATGAGTCCTTTTCAACTCGTCTAGGGGAAGGCCTGCCATCTGCCCGTTGAAATAGAGCACCGAGCAAATTGGGATATTCGTAAGTTAAATATGAACTACGACGAGGTGGGTGAATATAGAAAATTGGAGTTGACCGAGCTTGAAGAGATTCGAAACGATTCCTATGACATTGCGTGAAGGCAAAAGAAGATGACGAAGATGCGCCACGATCGAAGACTAGTTAACAAGCAATTGGAGGTAGGTAAGTTAGCTCTGGTCTATAATTCTAGATTGAAACTCTTTCCAGGTAAGCTTAAGTCAAGATGGAGTGGCCTGTTTGTGATCAAAGAAATCAATGAATTTGGAGTGGTCACTCTTCACGACGAAAGAAAAAGATGTAACGTTTCAAGTTAACGGACACCGAGTAAAGCTATATCGTGACGGAGATACAACGAGTCAAGATCGTGAGATGTTGAAGTTAGTGGACCCGCCTCCGATAACAAATTAGTCACAGAAACTCGCGTCGAGCAAGCGACGTTAAAAGATGCGCTTCTTGGGAGGCAACCCAAGCACTTGTATCATATTTCTTTTTCTTTTCTTTTTGATTTTATTTGAATATTTCTTCAGTTTATTGTGCTTTGTTTTGTTGTGGTACGTTTATGCGATGTTGATGTGCAGAATTAATTAGAAATTAGCCTGATCTGGGAGTTTAACAGTTACCTAGCTGTAACCAATACCGCAAAAGTCACCGTTGGGAAGTGGTTGCAAGGTTAACGGTGTTACTAGCGGTAACCATACCGCTACAGTAACCGTTACCGGGACCGACTTTGCAGAATTTGAAAAGATTTGGTCTGCGATTTTTGGGTGTTTTATTCACAATAGGTAAGTAAGTTTATGTAATATTATGCACGAATTTTGGTTGAGTTTTAAGTCTAGATCTACTACCTTAGGAGAGTTCTAAATTGAATTGGTGAGTTTAAATATCTACTACCTTAATTAAAACAGGGAAAATTTAGGACTCCTTTTTTCAAGAGCCAATAATTCCTATATAAACCACCCCTCAGGCACCCTATATTTCACAATTCTCTTTTGTTCTGAGCCCCCCTACACAAGAAAATAAAAATTCTCCAAATCTCCCAACACCATGAGGCCTATTCCATAATCAACCAACAACCACGAAGATAGGTGGATGTTGAGAAGCAAGCACAACGAAGAGTTATCCAAGATGCAAGTTGAAATCGAGAAAGTGAAGGCCACGAATAATGGTCTCCAACTAGACGAATAATCGAGAGGTGCATGCGGGGTTGAGAAACACTATTTCCCAACTAAAGGGAGCCATCAAGGAATTGAAGATGGCAAAGCGTGATCTCGAACGAATGATGGACGACCCAAGTGAGCATGACGTGTCTATGGACGAGCTTCACGACCAACTCCTCATGGCGAGAGAGGAGATTGAAAAACTAACCATTCAAAATACTGGGATTCTGTGGAGCATAGCCGCTTTTGCAAATAAAATAGTGATTTGGGGAAAACGTCTTGAAGATAAGGAGGCCGAATTGGCTGAGGCAGCGCAAGTCGGAATGGACCTCCTGCGAGAGAATTACAAGATCTTAGAAGAGAATTTCGCACTCCTACGTCAAGTCCACGAGCTGGAAGCCCAAATTAAAAATCTTGAAGAGGGCAACGCAGTGTACGATTGGAACATAAGATACTGGAAGCAGCGTCTAGAAAAGGCTAATGATAAGATTGACAAGCTAGAGAACATGCACTACGAATCCCCTTAGGCCCTTAGGACATTTCCACTAGCTAATTAGTTATGCACTATTTTTAAGTTTTCAATTATCGAGTCATAGGATTGTCATCCTATTCTATCTAGTTTATTTTATCGCAATTTCAATTTCATTTCAATTTCTTTGTCGAAGTATCTCGAGTCAGCATTAATAAAACTTTTATTTTAATTCCTCCTGCGTCATTTATATTTTTCCTTTATGCTTGGACGTTTTTGATTTTCTTGTGAGATTGTGCAGTTTTCCCATTATTAACGGTCATGTAGCGGCATTCTTACCGTTGAATTTGCCATTACCCACCAGCAAGAACTCTAGCGGTATGGCTAGCGGTTACACTTACCGGTATGCCTTACCGCTAACTTATTAAAGGCCCGGCTCAAGGTAAGTATAAATCAAAATTTTCTAGGGTTAATCATCACTTTTTCCAAACCGCTAGAACCAGAGCATGCTGCTACCAATTCCAAAGAATTATCGTTACCCAGACGAACCAAAGCAAATATGAGCAATTTTGAACAAGTTAACCACTCCGAGCACGAAACGACAGAGCTTGTGTGATTTCTGTTTTCAAACTTGGGATTTTTCGCAATTTTGGGGTAAGCTGGCTGAACTTCAATTCTATATGAACTGCTTGGTTGGGATTGCAGGTTGTTTAGTTTAGACTGTTGGGATTAGAATTGTTTGAGAATCGCCGGTGAAATTTTCTGCACACAACGTGTTTGACCAAATGTTAGCGGTATCAGTAACGGTTACAGTGACCGCTAGCATACTGCTAAGTAGTAGCAATTTTAGTAACGGTTAGGCTTATCGTTAGGCCTTTCCGCTAAGTCTTCTGCTAGTTCTGAATTTTCGGCAGTTGATATCTGTTTTTGAGGTCGCATCCTGACCACCATTACTGCGGACCTGAGACTGACGCTATGGCTTCTTCATCGCACAATGCAAGGAGGAATGTGTAACGTAGGATTGGATCACGGTTCAAGGTTTACAACGACGAGTTCGATCTCTATAATTCCTTGGTCGATCGACAAATTGTGAATCCGGTGGTCATCAACGTTGATTACTGGATGAAGCAGGTGACCCAAGGCGGTGCATTCGCTGAGAAGTTTATTGGGTACATCAACAACCTCAATTGCATCCAAATGGCTCGAATTCACATTTCGGCTTATGAGCTAATGATGCTCGAGTTTTGCACTTCTTTTGAAATCATGGACCACAACACGCTGACTTGTCGATTCGGGGGTGAGGAGTACAACATTACCCCTACGATGATCCAGGACATTTTTGGTTTTGAAGGCCGCATGACGTTCCAGGAGTGGGATTATCATTATGACGAGCGGGCGTTTTGGGTGGAGATTTCGTATCCGGGCAACAAAGGGAGGAGTCGGTTCACCCTCACGATGGTGAAAGACAACACGTTGTACGCCGTGTATCAATTTTTGGCCCGATGTGTGATCGGTAAAGATGAGTTATACGCCCTTTGGTGTATGACGAAAGGGAAGATTGTCCAAATTTACCCCTTGATCATTAAGTACCTGAAGAACGTGAAGAAGATAAGTAGGGAGCGACCGGTTCCTCTATCTCACGGGACGTACATTACTGGCCTAGCCGAGGTGTGCGGATATTCGCCAAGGTACTACAACACCTCCCATCCCTATCAGGCACTACCACTCCAATGGCGTATGGTTCGAGTTCCCGGGAGACCGAGAGGTGAGAGACGGTCGATAACACAGTTGTGGGAATATGTCGAGGACAGTGACGAGAACGAAGCAAATAACGACAACGGGGAGGATAAAGCTCACGAAGAGGCACGAGCGATGGATGAGGAAGATACTGGGCAGCATAATGGACCCGCGATGGGTTCGACTTGAGAGTCGTCGCAGTGGGGTCGGTCCGAGTTCGATGCCTACTTGACGGATTATAGAGAGTTAAAGAACGTTTATGATCGACTCTCCGGCGTTGAGTTCGATGCCCAGGCAGCTAAGACAGACGCACGAATTGCCTTTGAAGAGGCCCGTGAGGCGAACAAGAGTGAGAGAATGGCAGTAATGGATGCCAGATGTGGGCATAGGGAGGCCCAGTTGGGACATGAGGAGGCTCGCCGAGGAAGAGAGGTGATCGAGGCCAACCGAGAGATGTTGACCATGATGACACCTGACTTTGCTCATTTTATGGGACAATGGCCTCCTACTTCACCACCTGATGATGAGCCGTGGCAGTGACTTTCTGTGTTTTTATTATTGCTTATGAACACTATTTTCATTGTTTGCTTTTATTTGTTATTTTGATTTTATTTGTTATTTTTGCTATTTTGGAAGTATTTGGTTTAAGGATAATTTCAATCACAAGACTCTTGACGATGGCCGATTGCACGACTTCAGTTAGAGAGACTCGACCGCTTTCAGGGAAGTTTTCTTTTCCCTTGCTCGTTTTGTTTATGCTTATGGCAATTCGGAGATTGCCGGATTTTTGGTAGGGGGAGGGTCGAGTATGATGTGTATTTCGTGAATTAAGTGCAATTTGAATTTTCATGGTCTGTAATAATTATTAATTTCTCATGATTGATTACTATTCCTGCACTAAATTGTGTTTGTTTGGCTTTCCTGCCAGAGTTGACTATGTGCGATTTGAGGTTCCCGTCTTTGAGTGTGTATGAGTGCGTAAATCTTCTAATAAGAATTATTATTTATATATTGTAAAATGGTACTTGGACGCGATTGATTTCGCAAAACCTTAAAAGCAGCGTCAATTCAAATTTTTTCGTGCAAAAGCCAGTGAGTAGCCTGAGTATTTACCGTCATTGCTTGTACTTTAGTGAGTTCTGTTTTGAGATCCTTTTGAAATCTCTGTGTAGTTAGATGTGAAAATGACGTTAAGGCACAGAAAAAACCCTTATTCCAGCCATGTCTATTTATTTGTAACCACTATAAAATCCGAACGAGCCAATCATAGCCAAATTATCCATGCCTATAACCCAGAGTGATTTTATTGAGTCGACCCCTACTAACCTATTAAAAACGTGGGGTAGGAGTTCGTTATTTTTATTGGTTATTAGTGTTTTGGAGTTTTTATCAGGAAATTATGAAAAGTTTTAATAAAGGATCACCATCCTTAAAAAAAAGAATAAAAGGGGGATAAAATAAGAAAAAAGGGATGGTGAATCTTGGTTAATCATGTTATGTAATTGTCTACGCGCTAATAAATGCTTGTGTCTATTATTTTCTGATGAAGCCTAATGTTTAAGAGGCAAGAGTTGTGTTTGAAACAGAAGCATATTATGAGCTTCTATACTGTTTAAGTGGTTCGAGCAAAAGTCAGTTTAGAGTTACGAGTTAAGAAATAGCCTAAATATAAAGCTACGTTATGAGAGTTATGTGAGGTTTTTATTTTTGAGCGAGGTGAAGCACATTGCTTCGCGATTAGACTAGATTGAGTGAGTTATTGATCACGTTAGATCAAGAGTTAGCCACACGACTTATATATTCCATACTCGTCCAAAGAGCCTACATTACAACCCGAAAAGACCTTTTTTGATTCTTTGTTAGCTACACACTTAAATGCGATGGAGGAGTTTTTGATTTCAGTTCTTGCTTATTGTGCTTGTATTTTGATGATTTGAGCGTAAACACATCCCTATAAAAAATTCTTGAGTGCTTGAGCGTACACTTATATATTATCCTTTGTGAGGAAGCATGATTTTTATTTTTGGAGTGACAATGTAATAAGGGTGGAGTGTTTGAAGTTGCGTTGCATGTATCTATATTTTCAAAATTATCTATGTAGTACGACACGACTCTTTGCTTGAGTTTCTTTTCGTTCTCGTTATTCTTTGAAACTATCGATCGTTCGAGAATGAACAAACCAATAAGCGTGGGGTAGTTTGATTAGCACATATTTGTCCTTATTTTTATTAGTATTTTTGTTAGTTTTTCTTATTACTTTTGGTATAAGTTGGGTAGTTTAAGATTAATTTCATATATTGGTACTTCCAGCTTATTTTACCACATTGAGATCCAAATTGATACAAATAGGTGAATATTCTTTGTTTTTCATCTTATAGCTAAGTACCCGGAAGAGTTCAGCGCTTAAGTGATGACGTTTAATTAATAGAAGATGAGTATCGAGATTTCCGGCGAAAGAGTAGTAGAAAGTGGAAGTTAACGGTATCTATAACCGTTACCATTGTCGTTACCTTACCGCTGAGGATGGACAGAGAGCTACCAGACCAAGATAACGGCAACTTTAGCGGTATCTTTATACCGTTAGTTACACCGTTACGAAGTGACAGAGAGGTTAGTGGAGAACTTAACGATTACTTTCTTACCGCTACCAACACTGCTACGGTGGATAGAGACTACCATGAGAGGGTTAATGGTATAGTCAGCGGTAACTCCTACCGCTAAGGCTTACCGTTACCTGCCCAGAAACGCGTTGTTACCCTAACTTGTGCTCCAAGACAAGGGAAAACTATATAAAACCCTCTCTTAATCCGTCCCAAAACACGAATAACACCACTATAACCTTATTTACGGTCCTTAGACTGAAAAACAACACACCTTTACATCTTATATCAATAAAGAAGATCAAGATCGAAGATTCAAAAGTCACAAGTTCCAAGCTCCAATCTTTAGTTCCTGATTCGATTCTCGGCCAAGATCTACGCAACTTCTGCGGAATAGCTGGAGAATTTACTGCACTTCTTAGTTTCAATAAGTATTCTAAACTTTTTACTTGCTTTCCTAGATTAATTTATGCGATTAAGTATTAGCTTTTCAATTATTGTTCTTGAGTTATTTTATGTCTGAACCTTAGTTATTTTTGATATTCGGATTCATAATCTTTTATTTTAGTTTAGTTGATGTTTGGTTTTTAGAGATTTAATATTGTTCATGCTTAGATAATTTATTACGTTTTCATTACGTTTAAGGTAATTGCTTTTCGTTTCTGCTAGTTATTCTTTTTGAGTTCATAGGTTAGTTTCGTTATAATTATTAGATTCGTTATAATTACCTAGATTTAATTGATGTTCATGCGTTTTAAATTCGTAGATAATCAAAACAAACAAACCCCCAATTTGTACAAGTTTTCATGTTACTTGTGATTGAGCAAACTATTCGAGATTCCGATTGAATGTTCCTTGAGGTTGACTCGGTTTTAACTTACCAACCTACATGCAAACTTGTACTCTTGTGAGCGAGCTTTTGAATAATTGAAAAATATTTATAAATTAGGAACACAAAAGTTTGAATCAATGGCCATGCAACCTGATATTACCAGGTCGCTCTCTAATATCTCCCCTCATTTCGAATACAGTAAGAGGAAGAACATACAGTTTATTTTTGAGCCGAATGAAGAATTGATATGATAGTGGCATGGTGAAGATATATGCATTCTGATCAACAAATGGGACAAATTGAACTTGTAATAATTTCATCGCAATGAGGTCTCTAAAAAAATGAAAATCTAGCTCAAAGTGTTTATTACGAGCATGGAGAATAGGAATAGAAGCAATAATAATGGCACTTTGATTTTCAACCCAAATTCTAGAAGCAGCAGGAAATCTGACATGAAGCTCGTGAAGCAAGGATCGAACCCATATTATTTCCGCAGTAGCATGACCTAGGTTGCGATATTCAGCCTCAGTGCTGAACCTGGATACAGAAGTCTGCTTTTTAGAGCACTATGAGAAAATATTTCTTCTTAGAAAGATAAAAAAACCAGTAACGGATTTCCTATCATCCAGATCTCTGGCCGAATCTGAATCTAAAAATCCTGTGAGAGTGAAGTGCGAGGTTTTACTGTAGTTAATTCTATAACGAACTGTACCAGCAAGGTATCGCAGAATTCTCTTGACAGCTCGCCAGTGTGTGCTGAAGGGGCAATGCATATATTGACACGCCTTGTTGACACTATAAGAGATGCCAAGCCTAGTGATGGTAATATACTGAAGGGCTCCAACAATACTTCTGAAAAATGATGGATCAATAGTTGGTTCTCTTTGGGATTCAGACAGGACATGAGAGATAATCATCGGTGTAGGGGTGGCTTTAGTTCCAGCCATACCAGCTCTTTCCAAGAGATTTATGATGTACTTTCTCTGATTTAAATGTATACCCTAAGCTATTTAGAAGACTTCAAAACCAAGAAAATGATGCAGTTCACCTAAATTGTTCAATGAAAAAGTTGATTCAAAATGAGTAATAATCTTTGCAATCTCATCTTTGTTGCTTCTCGTGACTAAAATATCATCAACATACACCGATACCCAAATGTAACTAGAGGAAGTGTTATTGTAGAAAAGAGAACTATCAGCCTTTGAAGCAAAGAAACCGAGTTGAATAAGAGTAACTAGCAATTTCCCAAACCAGACTCTAAAGCATGTTTAAGACCATAAATTACTTTAGAAAGTCTGCACACTTGAACTTTATTTCTATCTTGTTCAAAACCACGTGGTTGAGCCATGAAGATCTCCCTGTCCAGCTCTCCATTCAAAAAGGCATTATTAACATCCAATTGCTTTACTGACCAGTTACAGTTGACAGTTATAGAGAGAACAACTCTAATAGAGGTATCTTTCACAATAGGGCTGAAGGTTTCAGATAAATCAAAACTTAGAACTTGACTATATCCTTTGGAGACTAATCTAGCTTTATACCGAGCTACTACTCCATCATCATGAGTCATTAGTTTGAACACCCACTTGAATCACTAGTTGAATCACTAGCTGAATCAGACATTAGTGATAGGACAAATGGATCAATAGACTGAGTGACTGGATAAGCTGGGTAGGAGCTCGCAGAGGTATTTGAGCCATTCTGAGCATTATTGGGTTTGCAATGTAAGCAGCATCAAATATATAATAGCACTTGTCAGCGGAGTGGTTAGTGTAACCACAAATTTGGCAAGGCGACCTGTTCCTCTACAGCCACTGTTCCTTCCGCTGCTACCTTTTACAACTTGCCGACCTCTTCCTCTTTTAGCTCCTACAGTAGTCCAGTTTTCTATTCTCTGACAAGTGGACAAAGTAGTAAAATTGATAGTAGGACTTGGTCCTTCTGTATTCATGAGATTTGAGGAATTTCCAGTTTCTAGCCTAGTTTCATAGCTTAGTAACATAGGTAGGATGTCTCTGAGAGTGAGTGAGTACTCCTAGCTATATCTGCTACAAGCACTGGGTCAAAATCTCCTCCTAGCCAATTAAGAACATGCGTTGCTTGATCTTCTTTAGAAATTGGTTGGCCAACAGAAGCCAGCATGTCGCAGTAAGTTTTTACTTTGTTGACATAATCCCTAATACTCATGGTCCTTTCTTGATAGAGGAGAGCTGCATCTTGTACTGCATTTTCCTGGATGCAGTCTGGATGGAGAAATTAGCTTCAAGAGTTCGCGATATCTCTCTTGAGGATTCAAGGCCAACCGTCATGGTAAGTAGATTTTCAGATAGAGAAGAGAGAAGCCAGGATGCTAACAGTTGATCTTGCCTAACCCAGAATAGGAATTCAGGGTTTACAGAACCTTCTACGACCTGAGGTGGGGTTCTTTTTTCTCCAGTAAGTTAGCTTTCAAGGTCGTATCCTCTAATCATTGTATAGACTTGTATTTTCCAAAGCAGGTAGTTTGAATCATTTAACTTGATTGAAACAAATTGATTCTGCAGTTGAATAGTTGAGTTTCAAATTTGTGAAGATAGGGTATTATTTAGAATTACTGGATGAGAGCTCGACTGAGCCTCATGTGAGAGAGTGATGTTATCCCCCGTGATAAAGGAGAACATAATAGAAGAGTAAGGAGAAATGAGGTATTTGGATTCAGGCAAAAACCTGCTCTGATACCATGATCGAAAGTAGAGAGCTCATTCTTTCACTAGAGAGAATATTTTGGTATTAAATTCTCAGTATAAACATTCAATCATTTCTAATTGATTACAAGTGCAACTATATATAGCAATGTACCTGACTAATGTTGCCGTATAATATATGGATGGAAATGCTACAGTACAATCTGACAACAACTGCCTAGAATATGTGGACAGTAATGCTACTGTACAATCTGAAAGCTGTATTAGGCTGGATGTATTAGATTAGGGGTGACATCATCATGCGTAGTGTAGGTTGACCTCACATGATACCTGTTGCCAGCTTCTTATGCCATCTTCTATTGACCTCTCATACGACCTTTATGGTCGGCACTCATGCGATCTGAAGTTATCGGGTCGCTGATCTGTATATGGCCATGCAACCTGATGTTATCAGGTCGCTCTCTAATAAGCCCCTCAAATAACATGGTAAGCCAACCTACTCATCAAGGTCGAATTATATAGCGAATGGATAAAAGAAAATGGGTTGCACCCCGACACCCCAAATGAAAGTTTGTTAAAATCTCAATTAATAAAATTTCCAAAGATAAAGTTCAAAATTCTTCTCACAGTGATATACCTTCATTAACCTATCAAGGTCTTTCTCTTACATTACTTTTCCAAGTTTGGGAGAGTGAATCTAGAGTTTCGAATTTTATTTTATTTCTCCCTTTCCCCCAAGAAGAAGAAGAAGAAGAAGAAGAATTAACGCAATCACAACATTCTTGCTATTCAAAACAACATTCGTACTTTCTCTCTCTCTCCATATATATATACACAATTAACATGTGTGTTACACGGGTTAACAAAAGATGAGTTTAAGAAAAAAAATTGGCATAATTAAATCTAATAATTATGAATAATCCCCACCCTCACCCAAAAAGGAAAAAAAAAAATCAAATAAGTTACATTCTCAACCATTGTCTCAGTGTCTAATCACTAATTATTATTATTATTAAATAATTTTATATTTAACTTAATATTTGATTATGTTCATAAATAGTTTAGTTACGTACTATGAAAATCTCAAATGATGTCATATTTTTAACTCGTGTTGTATTGTATTAGTAAATTATCACTATTATTCTTATTATTAAATAATTTCATATTTTTATGTTTATATTAAATTCGTTAATAATATTTAGTTACCTACTTAGAATATTTTATAAATAATAATAAATATAATTTTAAACTCTTAGTGACATTATATTAGGATCATGATCGGGAAACTTGAGTATATATTTTAGTAATCGTCATGCGAATTATGCTTAATTTGGAGTTTGCCCCCTAAATAAGAATTGTTGTTATTTTGTGACCAAAATTGAATGACGTCTTCCAGTTTTGAGCACAAAACCANAAAAAAAGAGTCTATCAACTGTTGAGTAGTAATAAACAAATATATACGAACCTAAATAGCGAATGAGCTTATTGTGCCTGTGATACAGAAAAAGACTCATCGGTTTATTCCTGCTTGTTCGAATTTTAAGGCAGATTGATACTATTTTTTATTTTGTTATTTCCTCACTTTCCTTCTCTCTTGCAAGGGGTCGTCAATATTTGAGAGCGTGTATTTTTTGTTTGTCTGTAAGAGGACCTGATCGTGGGAGAAAGAAGGGACACAATGGTTGAGTTATCATTGCTATATATAACTTCGACCCCTTTTTTACTTCCTATTTTGCCATTAGTTTTAAGGGGTGTGTAGAAGGCTAAAGCGTTGCTTTAGACAATTCATTATTTTGATGAAAGTCTTTAATACATTTAGGGTAGAATATATTATTGTTGTTGTTATTTTATTCTAAGATTTGCAGAAAAAGTGAAAAATGTTGAAGAAAAAACACAATTAGTGTGCCTTTGTCAATAAGTAAATGATGAAGGATAGTTTTGGGTATTTGTTATCTTTATTTATTATGGAAACTTGTACTTTGATACGCTATATAAAGGGAGTCTTTGATGAATAATAGAACCCTAATTTCTATCGTCTCTTCCGTCTCTCTTTTATGTCTTCTCCTTATACTTTTACTATTACACGTTATCAGCACGAAACTCTAACCTAGGGATCAAGAATAAGCCTCCATAACCAAAGCAATAATTATACAATTTTCGTAGGTCAAAAACCCAACTGCGTTGTATGTTTGAAAAATTGGTTTCTCAAATTTCAACCGTTGGATCGAGTTCAAATATTTACAGAGCCTTCCAAACCTTTTTAATTACATTCTGAACGGTGGAGATTGAGTTCGAAGTTATGAGAGAATTTATATAAATTTTCGAACAAAGCAGATTCTGCTTTTGCAATTTTCTGTGCAGGATTTTTCACGGTTTCTCACAATCGGACCGTTGGATCAAGCCAAATTTTTGATATGTTATTCCAGACATATACAGGTTTCATATGAACGGTGGAGATTTGAATATAAAGTCTGAAGAATCCGATAATGAATTTCGAATAGAGCTGATTCTGTTTCTCGGATCTGTCTGCCCAGCTTATTTTAGAAATTTAATTACGCACAATCTAACCGTTGGATGATACTGAATTTTGGATATGTTATTCAAAACACGTATAGGCTGAATTGGAACGGTGGATATCAGTTTTGAAGGTCTCTGTCATCAGAAATCAGACAAGCCTATTGAAAAATAAATTTAGGAAAGAATCGTGACTTTCCTTCAAGGTAATTCGAATTACCCTATTATTTATTATTTATTAAATGCAAATAATAAATATTTGGCAATATGTATATATGGCATGGTATGTATTATTGTGCATGCATATGTATATATGTTACCTATGATTATATGCATGTGATGTTATATGCAATATTGACAAACATGAAATTTTGCAATACTTTAATAATATTCATAGAGTACATAATATATTAGTATTCATGCTATTATATGATTTCTAGTTTAGAAATCATAAATAAAGTTATTTACATGATTAGATGAGAGATTGATCATGATTGTGCCAATATTTTTAGTTCATAATGAATCCCGATGAATTGATTGATTGCATATATGTTGATCATGAATTTCGATGAATTGATAGATTCATGTTTGTTGATCATTTCGATGAATTGATAGATTCATGTTTGTTGATCATTTCGATGAATTGATTAGATTCATGTTTGTTGATCATTTCGATGAATTGATAGATTCATGTATGTTGTAATTCTATTCAAGCTAGTTTATAAGCAACTTTCAATATGTATCATTGATTGTACATTTGCATATTTTCATGATAATGAAAGCTCATGAACGATACAAAATTGTATAAATAACTCTTTTGATAAAGTATATTCACATGATATCAAAGAAAGATTATGACATACTTCAAATTCATTATCTAAAGAAATTGATTAAACTAACTCAGTCTAAATACAAATTAATATACTCAAAAGAAATTGAGTACCACCAATTGATGTGGAAACTAGAAGAACTACAGTTCCACAATAATATCATCCATCAACCCCCAATTGACAAAGAATCGTCAATCTTAGTCAAAGTCAATTCTCTAATGAACTTGAGACTTCATCTTGACCCCAAATCTTATATTGGAAGTATATGTAGTCTCAAAATCTCAATAAACTTTGGAATGTACTCTTAATTATTATTTTGAGAATTTTATGAAACACTAATTCCAAGCCTAAGAATTTAGTGAAAAGGAATTTGTTTGATTGCTAAAAAGGGTCAATGACTTTGATATGTTGCGACTAAAAACATGTCTTACCATATGTGAAAAAGAAATTCACTTTAAATAACAATAAGTATTGAGAGATACGATCTCACTCTATTTTGTTTACCACTTGAGCAAACATACAGATGCACTTATATAATATTAATTATGATAGTAAGTCATCGAGAGACATGACATTTTATTCATAATACCAATTTTCGACCTCTGGATAAAGAAACTTCTTGAGGCTAACTATGATCGATATGAATATTGGAAATAACCTCAAAGTAAATAGGAAGAGACATGTTGATCCCTACCTATGTGGGAAGAATGAACCACAAGGTAAGACAAGTAAAGAGTTCGTAATATTTATTGGATATCCCTACCTATGTGGGAAGAATGAACCACAAGTAAGATATGTAAGAGTTCTCCCAATAACCTTGCTTAGTCAATGGATATCTTTTATTTTGATTGATGAAATTTGTTTGTTTCTTACTTTACAAAAGAACTTGTGAAAGTATGATCAAACATTCATATTAGACTATTGCATTTGGTCTTAAAATTTATTTTGAGTTAGATTTATGTTATGTGGCCTAATTTAATTATTTTTGACTTATTGATAAATTTTACATTTCATTCTAAAGTATTGAATGTAATTGAGTTTATTTATCACACATTCACATACAAGGTTCATGAGCAAATTATTAGATATAATGTAACATATCTAGTAAATAATATAATATATTATAATGAGAAGTATTTCATTCAAATATCTCTGAAGAATGTGATAATTTGTCGATGAATAGACAATTACTCTCTTAATTGATATTTATATGTGACAATGTCTTGATGCCTAGTGGCACATTGATTGAAGTCATAAAAGCTCATTATGGACCAAGAGCGAACGAACCTTGTTCAGTTTGATGATATTCATGTTGATGATTATCATTAAGAAGTACATTATGAGAATGGAATTATACCTTTAATTTATGTGGTAGAAAGTACGTTTTAGAGTCAATCTAGTATTACTTTACTGTTTTTTTATTATTGAACCATAAGATAAGACCAACGAAGAACTGTTGGACATTGACTCATTCAAGTTTTGATACGACTAACATGTATTCTTTGGTCGTCGTGATATGATGGTCCATAGTATAAGAAATTAACATGGACATCTTTCATTTTGAGTGAAACATAAAATGAGATAAAAATTCGATGCAAAGTATAGTATCGAACTAATGTTGTTCAATTATAGCTAGTGCGTTCTAAAGTACTCAGAGCACTACATACATTCATATCTCAAAGATATATCACTCATTTTTTCAAAACTTGTTCATTAGCAAAATTGTATGATTGAGACCTGCATTTGCTAAATATACAAAATATAATATTTCATTCTTATAATTGATAATTAGTGATACATGTGGACATGACCATTCACAATGCGGATCATTCAAGTATTTATTTTGGTCGATGCTTCGGCACGTATTGTCCATAGAAATGTTGCATATGTAAAACTTCTAGCACATTTAATATGATTGAGGACTCACCACCCTTATCAAAGCACACAAACTCATAATGCTAGAGGGTTTACATCAAAAGCACTTGATGTCTATTGCATTTTAATAAAGATCGATGTACTAGATCTTGTACCCTAATGTGCATATATAATAAGGTCTCAAAGAAGACACCATCAAAAGGAATATAGATGGTGACTAAGACAATATTTATGCGCACTCATTTGTCTTTGCACAGGGTTATGCAATAATAAGGTCTCAAAGAAGACACCATCAAAAGGAATATAGATGGTGACTAAGACAATATTTATGGGCACTCATTTATCTTTGCACAAGGTTATGCAATATTGCACGCAACTCTTACTTATTCGTTTATGAACCCCTGCTAACCAAATATTTTGCGTACCAGTTGGTAACTGGATATAAGCCTGATAATTCATATCTACGCATATTTGATTAAGCAGTATATGTGCCTATTGCACCCCCACAGCACATTCTATGGGTTTTTAAAGACGATTAAGTATTTATGTTGGATATGAATCTCCAACAATCATCCGCTATTTGAAACCTTTGACAGACGATCTCTTTATTGCTAAATTAGCGAATTTGTCACTCCAATAAGACAATCTTCCCGTCGTTAGGGGGAGATAAGAATAAGTATTTTCTAATGGAATGACAGGAATAGTTTCATACTATGTCTCATTATGATCCCCGCATTTCACAATGTAACGTGAAAGAAAAGTAAAGTGAACAATTGATCTTCAAAGTATAGAAGACTCAATTCCCAAAATGACGAGATCATATATATACAAGCTGCAAATGTGTCTGCAAGGTTAAAAGTCCCTGTAAAGGGCACAATGTCACAAATAAAGACATTGAGACCATACTTAGTGGAGGTGTGGTTGAGGTCGTGACTCCCAAAAGGAACAGGGGGAGGTCACTTGGTTCGATCAATACTCGCCCAAGGTATAAGAGGGCATGTATGGCACAACTTTAATTGATCATCAATGAAGACAATGACTCTCATGAGATTATCTCTGATTATACTTATGTCCATGAATCATTACTCGAGGACGCTCCGAAATTTAATATGATTCCAGAGAATAAAATAATCTCAATGTACAATGAGAGTTTATATAAGTTGATGGAAAGACTTTTCATACACATTGATGATATATATATTGTTGCTCAAAGAGTCATAGAGTACAATAGTATCGAACCACGCTCTATTGAAATATCAATGTAGAGAAAATTTACCTAAATGTAAAGAATCAATCCAGGTAGAACTAAATTCACTGACAACAAAGTAGGTATTTAGTTTGGTAGTGCTAACCTCACCAAGTGTAAAGCCTATAGGACATAAACAAAGTTGTCAGAAAGCGTAATGAGAAAATAAAGCCATGAGATGCAAATCTAAACTTGAAGCACAAAGTTTCTCAAACGCCCTGGAATTGACTATGAGGATATGTACTCTCTCATAATAGATGTTCTAATTCCAAAGAACTGAGAATGCAGCTTATACATGTGGCTACATCATATCTCTATGGGGATCATGGTTTAGAGATATATACGAAAGTGTTTGCTGGCCTTTCTTTACCAAGGCAAGTGACTCTAAGCCACGGAGTGCATTTGCAAATTAAATTGAAACACTCACTTTATGGATTGAAATAATCCAGACGGATGTGGTATAACCGTCTAAGTGACTACTTGATTGGGAAAAGATAATCTATGCCCTTGCATATTTATAAGTTTCAAATTTGCGATTATAATTGTATATGTCGATGAAAGGAACATAACATCCACTCTTAATGAAATAAGAGATATCGCTAGTTGTTTGAAATTCTTAATTTGAGATAATGCATCATGGGAAAATTCGGTCATGTTAAGGCTTTAACCTAAAACTGAGTTTGTGGAATACTAAATTCTACAGTTTGCATATATCCAATAGATGATCAGGCAATTAAATATGGACAAGTGCAATATGTTAGCACTCCTATGATTGGTCAAAGTGAAGATATAAGAAAATACCAATTTCGTCAATGGAATGACGAAGAACTGGTGGGAGCTGAAATTCTCTACCTACGTAATATGCGCATTATTGTACCATTACTAATACACTTGACCAAATATTACTTTCTCAAAATTGTTATCTTGATTTAACTCAAGAAATCGCAATGTCACTGGAATGAAATCAAAATGTAATTTGATACCTAAAAGAAACCATTGACGCGAGTTTATTTTTCCCATTCATAAATATAATTGGGACTGCAGATGGTCTTGTAATCCCTATAGAAAATGTTGAGTTTACTTCCTACTGTGAAACACCAGATAGTATCGTTAATGTTGGTTACTCATTCGATCCATGTAAAGAGATCATTATCATACATGTAGTAGTTTGTGAGTATCTACGATAAATGTTATGATCATTCATATATCTGATGATAGTGGCTTGAACTCTATCACTGAAGAAAAATGTGATAATACGAGTAATATCACCACAACTATTCTAAAACCAACAATTATGCACTTTCTCAAGAATCAAGTAAGGAAGTGAAGACTTTCAAAGTTCTCTTGATAGATGTACATATCAGAGAGAGGTGTACACTTTAGGGAGAGTCTCAACACAGGTGTGTTGTACTCTTTTCCCTTAGGCCAAGTTTTATTTTTCCCATTGGGTTTTGTTCCTTGGCAAGGTTTTAACGAGGCAACAATGAAACACCATTTCACCCTTTGACTTGGCACAAGGGGGAGTGTTGAAGGAAAAACACAATTAGTGTGCCTTCGTCAATAAGTAACTGATGAAGGATAGTTTGGGTATTTGTTATCTTTATGTATTATGGAAACATGTACTTTGATACCCTATATAAAGGGAGTCTTTGATGAATAAGAGAACCCTAATTTCTATCGTCTCTTCCGTCTCTCTTTTATGTCTTCTCCTTATGCTTTTCCTTTTACAAAAAAGAAATTGATATTGTTCATCTTGTTGAACTCTAATTCGTCGAACAAGTCTGAAGGCTCTCGAGTTTAATTATTGACGCCTTTATGCCCATTTTAGATATTTTTGGAACATACTGTTGGAATTTTTTAGGCTCATGTTCTGTTTCATTCATATTTTCGAATTAGAAAAATATACATTTGATACTCTTATTGAAACACTCCATTTTATGTAATGATATTGACGTCAGACGGGGACCGGAAGGGTAAGACCCAATTCCTTTGGTTAGTAAGACATGTGCCCAAAAAGAAACGTTAGACGGGGATCGGAAGGGTTTTCCGATGAACTCCCTCCGATGCGTAAGTTAGCGTCTGGAGAAAGTTTGGCAAAGTAAGGACTTGATTAGAAAATGAATTACCATTCATTAACTTTGTAATTAACTATTTATTGGTGTACTTTTTTTAGAGTTTTTGCAAAATCAGGGATATTATTCCACGTCATCCTCCTGAACCTCTCTTTGTTACTCTGCCCCGAGTATGAGCCCCGAGCTATTTCAGGTAACTGACCTCGGGTCTCAAGCCCAGGTGATAAAGCCCCGAATTCAATGTTAATGAACCATTGGGTTAGCTCTTAACTAAAATTTTATTTATCCCCGAGCTCAAAGCCATACCTTAGATCCAGGATCATCCCCGAGTTCTATTAAAGGTCCTGATCTCTGCATCGTGCCCGAGCTGATATTGGCACTTGTCTTTATACCCCAAAATAATTAATCCCCCCACTATGGTCGCTTACCCTTTACAGAAGTGACCATAGTATTATGTTGGTCTCTCTCTCTCTCCTCTCTCTCTCTCTCTCTCTCTCTCTCTCTCTCTCTCTCTTACCCCCGAGTTAAAAGCATCAACCCTTCTCGGAGTACCAAGTTGAATACAAATAACTAAATCTATACCAGGGGGTTTCTGGGACCAAAATATCTTTTCCTTTTCTCCGAGATGAATACTATGAGCTCGTTTCCTTGTACTCAGGATCCACCTGATATTCCATAAGGGTTCACAAACCAGCTGCAGCCCTCCCTGACCTGCTGAGGCTCATTAATCCATTTTCTCCATTTTTTTCGGGCCCAATCTGAGCCCTCCCCGACCTGTTGAGGCCCATTAAGCAATATTATCCATTTTTTTTCCTGGCCTAATTTAAGCCAATCCTAGTTGTTAAGGCCCATTAAGTCATCTTCCTTCATTTCTTTTCGGCTCAATTTAAGCCTCCCCCGAGCTGTCAAGGCCCATTAAGCCATCTTCCTCCATTTTTTCTGGCCCGATTTAAGCCTCCCCCGAGCTGTCAAGGCCCATTAAGCCATCTTCCTCCATATTTTTGGCCCAATTTAAGCCTCCCCCGAGCTGTTGAGGCCCAATTTAAACCCTACCCGAGCTTATGAGGCCACTTGCTTTAGGGTTTTTTGTGTTTCCATAGGAAGTCTAACCCTTCCGCTTCCTAGAGATAAACGGTTGCGATGATGTCCATTGGAATTCATTTGATGCCTTTAGGAATTCTCTTGCTTCATATAGTCTAAGTCATAAGACTTCAGTCTTATTCCTCATATTTCCCATCTCTTTCTTTCACCTACTGTCAGAAATCCCTTTGCTCTAACAAGATTATACTACCCTATTGTTCTCCATCCAACCTTCAAGTTGTTTTTTTGACAGAAGCTCCATTCGCCTTGCTGTTCTTCATCCAATCTTCAAATAGTTCTTGAATTTCTGGGGACCCAGTTGCTTAAATAGGTACCGTTCAATCCCTTTTACTTATCATATCTTTAGTTGTAGTTGTTTGTTTTCTTTTTCCTTTATTATGGTTGCCCCTTCAATGTCTCACACGCCTACTGATGACCTGGGAATTCTCCATACCTCTCCACTATCATCATATGATCTTGGTGAGAGATCGGGATCCACGGGAGCTACTACTTCACCTCGAAGTTAATCTTCTTCTACTCCCTACTTCTCGGGTGAACCTTTGTCTTTAGTTCCCCCCATCTTGGATCCCCGACATATACCTCGCACTACCACCAACAAAACCCTGGGGTACATCTGTCTAACATTGCCCTTCCTTTCTCTTACCAGCTAGTTCTTCCTTCTAAGGAGGATAGAGCTCCCTATCCACCTCTTGGATGCCTAACCTTCTTCATTGGATAACTAGATGGGGATCTCCACTTCCCTATACACCCTCTCCTTATGGAAATATCTCACCTCTATGAGATTCCTTTGAATCAATTTGCCCCGAACTCTTTCAGAAATATGATCAGTTTCATAATGGTTGCCCGATTCTTGGGTATCAGGCCTACTACTTCTCTCTTCTTCTCCCTTTTTCAAGCCAAGTCCCTAAAGCCTTTTAGGTTTTACTACTTTTCCTCCCAAGGTGATGCCAATTTCCTCAATAAAGCTCTTTCCTTGAACCAGGAATGGAAGCAGCGCTTCTTTTTTGTCAATGCTTCCAAGCCTTGGTACTTTCCTACCTAGTGCATATGGCACATCCCTACCCAGAGAAAGTACAATATCAAGAAATGGTCTCAAGGCACGCAGAGTCTTGTAAATAGAATAATGAAGAGAACCTTCGATCTTGCCAACCTTATCCGCCCATCCTTGCTTTATCATTACGGTCTTAGTCCGTTTGAGTCTCCTTTGGAAGCAGACATCGGTAAACAAAATACCCTTAGTTGTAAACAAAATACCCTTGGTTGGAAGCAGACATCTGTTCTTTCATATTGCTTTTCTTTTACAAACATAATGTTTAAGAAGTGCCGAGCCAAGATTGGAGATCCATGAGAGAAGGTCGTGTCCGTGGGTCAGGCCCTTCTGTAGGTAGCTGTCGCGTCTACCACTGCTCTGGCCAACAACCCTACTGCCCTGAGCTCCAGCAAGTCCTTACCCACAAAGAGGGCTTTAGTTGGGGCTAATCTGCCTCATCTGAAGAGAGCCAGGATTAATCCTCCGTTGGGCTCAGGGCTACCTTACAGGCTTTCCATCTCTACCCCGAACTAATCATTTTTCAGGCAAAGTGTGATGAAAAATGAAGATGGCCAAACTGCTACTCAGTTCTTGCAGGGTGTCTGCCCGAATCCCGTGTTCTTATAGTTTTTGTGGTGTTTAAATATATCAACGGGTTCATGGCTTGGTATTATCGGAACTCGATTCGATTGAGAGAATCAATGTGTTTATAAATTTGGAAATTAAAGGAAAATGAAAATAAAGTAATTAAACTAACTAAACTAAACTAGGAAATGAAATTGCATGTTGGTCGGATGCCTCGATTGTGTGCCTTAATTGAAATTGCAAGAAAATTCGAAAATTTAGCAAGAACAAGCAATGTTTCATAAAGTACAAGCATGCATGCACAAGGTACAACTAAGCTTGCATGAACATAAAAACTTGAATAATGAAAATTTTCGTAAATTGAAAGCATGAATGGATAAAGTAATGAAAATAGACGAGAAAGTTCAAAACTTTATAAAAGACAACAAGCAACAAAGCATAGATCTAGGATTAAGCATGAAACAAAGTACAAAAATCTATTTCAAAATAAAGCATGTGTAAAACTCAAAAATCAAGATGATCCGAGACCCGATCTATGATCTAGACGTGTCACTCATCTAGATTCCATAGCCAATTCTTAAGATCTAAAATGAATTCAAGGTGCTAAGATAAAAAACATAAAAATAAAGAAAATACATGAAACATATGAAATTGCGTGAAATTAACGATCTAGGCCTCAATCTATGATCTAGTTGTGTCACTCAACTAGATTCCATGGATGATTCACAAGATCAATCACAAACTCTAATACCTAAAGGCAAAAAGCATAAGATGAAAAACAAGCATGGAAATTAAGAACAACGCATGGAATTAAAGCATAAAACATGATTTTGAAAGGAAACTTACTTGATTAAAGAAATGAAACAAGGCTTGAATGTAATTGCAATAAAAACTAACAATCCAAGGGAGTACTTGGATTCTTCTTAGGCTTACAAACCCAAGGAGATGCTTGAAATTAAATCTAAATCTAGGAAAAGAAATTCCATCAAAGCTTGAAATTAAATCTAAAACCTAGGAAGAGAGAAAATTATCAAGAGCTTGTGAGTAATTTGATCCCAAACCCTAGCTTGGGTTGGGAGGGGAGTGAAGTCTTCATTGGTGCAAGATGTGGGCTTTATATAGTTGTTTGTAAGGGCAAAACAGTCAAAAATGCCCAAAAAACCCGAAGTCCCAGCGTTACAGTCGATCGACTGCATGTGTGTTGATCGACACCCTGTCGATCGACTGCCAGTCGATCGACAAGGGGCAGTCGATCGACTGCCTTGCCAAAATGGGGGAAGCTACTATCCGGTAGTCGATTTGGTGCTCTTTCAGTCGATCCATGATAAGTCGATCGACCACCAGTCGATTCGGAGATTTTCAGTCGATCCTGGATGCTTCCGGCTCGAATTTCTCATTTTCCGGTCCAAAACGTCCGCCGAGCGAATATAACCCTTTTAGCCACCTACAAAACAAGAATTCAAACTTAAAAACCCAAAAATAGCAAAAACATCTCACACTTTGTACACTTTAAGCCTAAAAGCAAATAAACAAGAAAATGACCTACGAACTAGAATAAACGACTCCAAACGACTAATACCAATGCTAAACTCTAACTAAAAACACTAAGGAAAAACACAACAATTACATGCAAAATAACTACCCCACACTTATTGGTTTGTTCGTCCTCGAACAAAGAAAAGAATCAAGAATATACATGCAATGAACATTATGTAAAAAGAAAAATCATTGTGCTTATCCTTATTAATATGATGGGATTATCAACATAGACTCGCTATCGTCAAACATTGCTAGTATTAATCTTTCTCAAATACAAGCCAAATCGATGACTCTTTCTCAAATGGAGTTTTGAGGGTGTTCGCTCAATTCGCTCAAGTGTATAAGGGATGTGTTTACGCTCAAGTCGGGCAATACATGCACCTTGTCAAGATTTCACAAATCGGACTCTCAAGATTTTCTTGCAGTACATGACCAAACAAGGATCGAAAGAGGTATTTATTTTGGGTTGTAATGTTGGCTCTTTGGTAAGGTATGGAACATTTGGATATAGTGGCTAACACACGTTAAAACATGGTCAATAACACAGAAAACCTTAAGTTCTATAACCCGAAGCTTATAATCGCTTCACCTTTCCCATTTCACCGAACTCTCATTCGAAACCCTTTCGTTAGTACACACTTTTCCGACTTTATTTCACAACACTTAGAAGCTTTTTGAATTCGCTTCTTTTTACTAAATTTAGCCTTTTTGAATATTAGGCTTTTTACTTGAACGCACGCTTTATCACTTTTCGTGATGTGTGTTGGAGTATTATTTTTTCTTTTTCTTCTTTTTTTATAAGCAACTCAAAAACTGGAGCTCACAATAAATTTCCCTCACATCTCTCGTCAACTAACAACATACCCTCTCACCTCACAAATTATGAAGATACAAGAGCTAAAATCGAGCTCGACTAACAAGAAACGGGATATAGTCTCAAGGGGGCTCGTTTTGGATTTTTAAAGTAGCTTAAATATATGGATATGGCCGGAACAAGGGTGATATATGTGCCTCGATGTCATTTTCGAATTCAATCATGTACGAGCAAAATTAAACCACCTCAATGCAATTTCCATAAAAATGCAAGCAAGCCGATAAATCACACAAGACTACTCACTAGTTTGTATCGAATTTGGCAGCAAAATCAAAAGAGCTTTGAGAGAGTTGCAATCTTTTCACGAGAAAATGTTGATTATATATATATATAGGCGGGTTTTGGATGAAGCACAAAAACTCAACTCCTTACACAAGAGGATATATACATGCAAAAACCCGAAAAGTAATCTATTCAAACTTCCAAACATGTGGAGATTGCTTAAACATGTAATAGACACACAAAAAGACACAAAAATGACTCAACCATATAAATACGCAATTAGTAAGCATCACTTCGCCAAGAAAGCGTCACTTCACCAAGGCTCGAGTTAAGAAAGACAAATCGTGCTTTGTGACACCTGGGCCCTAACTACCTATCCACCCCACACTTAAACCATGCATTACCCGCATTTTAATGAAACCAAGTAAAAGGAGGGGGAATAAAAACTTCCTTAACCGAGCGAGTTTTGGTCGAGCTTGGTGGGGTCCAGTTAAGCATCTAAGCAATCCAAGCAAAAATCGAGCATGGCTAGTAACTCTTGGCTCCACGAACGCTACTCACTTATCCATTCGACCAAGGTTGGAGTCGAAAAACAAAGCCTAGAAAAGAGAATCACACGAAATTAAAAACACAAGGAAATATGTACATGAATCTCAACAACATATATATATATATATTTATTTATTTCAAATGTTTTTGGATTTTTATAAAATAAGGAATAAGAGAAAAGAAATAAACGAGAAGAACTTGGGTTGCCTCCCAAGAAGCGCTTGTTTTACATCACTAGCTTGACGTACTCCCTTTTTGTATCAAGGTAGAAAGATAACGGGAGGGTCCACCAAAATAATCTCCCCCTAGTCGGGAGGATCCACCCTTTGGAACGTCCTTGGCGCATTGCATAGCTCATATAAGATCCACCAAAAAGTAAACGTTCCAAATGGGCAAATGAAGCTCATCTCGGCTAGGTCCTCAGGTGGGATGGTGGTTTTGAAGTGCCCCGATGACTTATCGAAAAAGCAAAAGGAGTAATATCCAGCTAACTCATCCATCATGTGGTCGATAAACAGGGGAGGGAAACGATTTTTCTTTGTGGCCTCATGAGACTTCTTAAACTCGATCAACATCCTCCAACCCGTTGAAACCCTTGTGGCCAACAACCCTCCTTCTTCATCCTCAAGAACTAACAAGCCGCTCGTCTTGGGAACCAAGTCAATGGGCTTCACCCACTCGCTTTTGGACATCACGAACATCAAGCCTTCCAATAACAACCTCCAAATCCCGGCTCTCACCATTTCATCAAGAATCAAATTTAAAGGGCTAAATCTCTCAACCACTTCAGGGCTCCACTCAATAGAATTCTTAAGAATTTTAAACCCTTCAACCATCCTCTCCTCTTCACCTCGGTTCGAGTTTTCCAAGATGGTAATTGGTTTGCTCTCCTCTTCCTCCAAATAAGTATGCATTAGCTCGAACAAATCATCGATCCCTTCAAGGTACTCTTAAAGCTCTTCAATCTTATCATCACTAACCTCCACCTCCCCCTCTAAAAAGTCGTCGTTGCCCTCAACGACACATCGAGAATCATCTTCACACAAACATGGGTCACATAGAGGCACAACGGACTCATCATTAAGAACAGGGGGCTCATCCTCACAACATCCCTCAATATCGCCGTCTGGGCAAACCTCCTCGTCAAGGCTCCTTTCCTCCATATAAGCCCGTTCGACCAACACTTGGGCCACGTCCATGCGTAAGCAAACCTCAAAGGATAAGCTTGATGGATAGGGTACAGGGGCATCGGGAATATTCTTTGCAACATTGGGGAGGGTAGAATCGGGAAGAGGAAGAATACTCGTAATAGAAACCAACTCCACCTCGGACGGAAAAACAACCGTATTAACAACCACCCCACCACTTCCAATGACCGTGACCGCAAGAGGATGCGAAGGTTGGCTTGGCAATTCGTCTTCCTCATTCGCTTGCTTCAACATATGCACATCACTTCCCAATTGCTCAAGTGTAGCCTCGAGAGCATTGAACTTAGTATCGAACGAAGCCAACGTGACGGAAAGTGTTTGCAATTGTTGAAAAATGGCCAAGAGAGTCGGCTCGAAAGGTGGAGTAGGAGCATTCATCGGAATATTGAGGACGGGGAGGGCATTCTGGTCATTGGAGCTCACACCGCCAAAGTACACATACGGATCGGGATCATGAGTGCCATTGGTGGCACCAAATGGGGCATAATCAAAATTGGAAGTGGAGAACCACCATATAGGCCGGGATTCGGAATTTGGCCACCCTTACTCATTTGAACTCTCAAAGCCATACATAGACAAGCTCGTGCAATGAATGGAAGAATTATACCCACCATACGGCTCGGATGTCAGAATATGCATGTTCGGGAAGTGAGTCGGAGCAACAAATCTTCCATATGGATCAACCGAACCCAAGGAGTTGCTAAACCTGACATGGTTTGCACCATGCCCTCCCATGCCGGGTTGCCCATAGTCGAAACCATCATTGGCAACGTGGTTTACACCATGCCCTCCGACGTTGACAAGGCCATTATAAAACATCTCATTCCCAACATGGTTTGCACCATGTTCTTCCATGTCGATAATATATCCACCAAAGCTATACGTATCTAACATACTTTAAAAAAATGTCAAATAACAAAGAAAGCTAAAAATACAATGAAATAACAATCAAATCGAAAGCCTTTACCAAGCCGAGTCGCAACGGCGCCATTTTGTTTTTATAGTTTTCCTGGTGTTGAGATATATCAACGGGTTCATGGCTTGGTATTATCGGAATTCGATTCGATTGAGAGAATCAATGTGTTTGTAGCTTTGGGAATTCAAGGAAAATAAAAATAAAGTAATTAAACTAACTAAACTAAACTAAGAAATGAAATTGCATGTTAGTCGGATGCCTCGGTCGTGTGCCTTAATTGAAACTGCAAGCAAAATCGAAAATTTAGCAAGAACAAGCAATGTTTCATCAAGTACAAACATGCATGAACAAGGTACAACTAAGCTTGCATGAACATAAAAACTTGAATAATGCAAATTTTCATAAATTGAAAGCATAAATGGATAAAGTAATGAAAATAGATGGGAAAGTTCGAAACTTTATGAAAGACAACAAGCAAAAAAGCATAAATCTAGGATTAAGCATGAAACAAAGCACAAAAATTTAATTCAAAATAAAGCATGTGTAAAACTCAAAATCAAGACGATCCAAGACTCGATCTATGATCTAGACGTGTCACTCATCTAGATTCCATAGCCAATTCTTAAGATCTAACATGAATTTAAGGTGCTAAGACAAAAAGCATAAAAATAAAAAAAAATGCATGAAACATATGAAATTGCGTGAAATTAAACGATCTAGGCCTCAATCTATGATCTAGTTGTGTCACTCTACTAAATTCCATGGATGATTCACAAGATCAAGCACAGATTCTAATACCTAAAGCAAAAAGCATAAGATGAAGAACAAGCATGGAAATCAAAAACAAAGCATGGAATTAAAGCATAAAACATGAAATTGAAAGGAAACTTACTTGAATAAAGAAATGAAACAATGCTTGAATGTAATTGAAATCAAAAGTAACAATCCAAGGGAGTACTTGGATTCTTCTTAGGCTTACAAACCCAAGGAGGTACTTGAAATTAAATCTAAATCTAGAAAAAGAAATGACATAAAAGCTTGAAATTAAATCTAAAACCAAAGAAGAGAGAAAATTATCAAGAGCTTGTGAGTAATTTGATCCCAAACCCTAGCTTGGGTTGGGAGGGAAGTGGTTTCTTCATTGGTGCAAGATGTGGGCTTTATATAGTTGTTTGTAGGGTCAAAAACTCCCAAAATACCTGAAGTCCCAGCGTCACAGTCGATCGACTGCATGTGTGTCGATCGACTAGGGTGCAGTCTATCGACTGCCAGTCGATCGACAGGAGGCAGTCGATCGAATGCCTTGCCAAAATGGGGGACGCTACTGTCCGGCAGTCGATCCGTGACCAGCCGACCGGGCAATCGATTCGGAGATTTTCAGTTGATCCTAGATGCTTTCGGCTCGAATTTCTCATTTTCTGGTCCAAAACGTCCGCCAAGCGAATATAACCCTTTTAGCCACCTACAAAACAAGAATTCAAACTTAAAAACCCAAAAATAGCACTAACATCTCACACTTTGTACACTTTAAGCCTAAAATCAAATAAATAAGAAAATGACCTAAGAACTAGAATAAACGACTCCAAACGACTAAAACCAACGCTAAACTCTAAACTAAAAACACTAGAAAAAACACAACAATTACATGCAAAACCTTCCGATAGGGAGCTTTTTGAGAAGTGGGGGGACATGGACTTGCTCGATAACTGGAGTCTAATTCTTTTGAAGGTAAGAAGTCCCGGGCTTTGTGGACTCGTAATTTTTTTTTGCGTTTCATTCTTAAATCCCTTCCCTCTCTTTCCTTGTAGGCTTTGGCTATAACTTTTGCCTTGACTGCTCATGCGCGTATTGGTTTTAATGACCCCCAACTAGTTATCGACCTCAAGGCCTCGCAGGACAAGGTCGCCCTTCTGAGATCTAAGTTGGAGAGCTCACGGGCTGCTCTGAAAGAGATCCAAGAAATTGCCTCCCGAGCTCAGGAGTAGATTCTTCCCTTAAGACCCAACAGGAGGCTCAAAAGAGCGAGCACATAGCTGAAGTCGAGAAGGCTCGTGCCGAGGATATGAAGATAGGTCGAGAGAGCTATCTTCAATTAGAGAAAGGACTATCCTTGGTGCAGCGAGTCCGGGATGCTACTCGCAAGATTTTGTCCGCTCCGAGGATTTTTATGACACTCCAGTAGGAGTGGTTTCTTTCTACGCGGATTACGTCGTAGACAAGGTAAATAAGTGGGTGGCCTCGGGGAACTTGGAGGATACATTTGACAAGGATGTCATTTTAGATGATTCCCCTGATCATCCTGATCTCTCCTGGAGTGATGAAGATATGCAAATCAACTCAATTGGGGCTGCTAATTTTCTGGACTATGTCCTACATCACTTTGAGCCCGAGGTCCCGGCCACCAACCCTGCGGCTCCTACTCCCTGGTCCCCTCCATCTTCCCCGAGAGTACCCCCATTATATGGAGCGAGGGGTTAGACCACGAGGATAATCAGTTTGTCCCGATGATCGATACGGGCATCTCCACCTCGGACTACGGCGGGTAGTATTTTCAGGCTCTAGAGCTTTTGTCCTTAGGGTGGATGCAATGTCATCCATATATTTTCTTTCTATTTTGATTATGTATGACATGATGTCCAGCTGTGATCCTTTATTTTAATGGATAATTTTTCAATGCTTATTTGTATTAACTTAGTCTTTTGCACGTGTTTTTTCTGTTTTTCCTGCTTATTTTACTCGGAGCTCTTATCTCCCAACTGTTTAGGCATACTCGAGTCTCAGCCCAAACCTAATGCATATGGCGAGCTTGGGAGGTCTCTATCCTTGTCCCATTTTAGGCGGGCCTTTCGTCCTTTCGTAGTACAATATGTCAAAAACACCGGTGGGAAAATGTGCTTTTATAAACCTTCCTCACATTACCATTCTTCACCAACACTTTTTTTTGTGAAAACATGCTTGGCTCTTCGATTAGCCCACCGTCGGATGCTTTTGAGCTTCAGAAGGAGATAAACAGGCTTCGCCGCTGCCTGGTGAAAAAGGGACAGCACAAGCAATTCTACAAGGATCGCTGGAAATCATCGAATCAGAATATCTTTCACCTCCGCGAGGAAGTGCTAACTCTTCGTGAGAAGGTGGGCCGCCTATTCAAAGTGAATGAAGCCCTGCTGCCAGTGCGAAAGCTGAAGCTCATCGCGCTGACATGTACTACCTAAAATTTTGTGAGGTAGATCATGATCTGTGAAGGTTCAAGAATACTCAATGTCACCCTTCTAATTGATTTTTTCCTGTTTTTTAATTAACGCTTCGTGTTTGGCTCAAGCTTTTTCTCTGGAGATTTTGCCCATGTTAATAGTATACCTTATCATGTCAAACCTCAATAAAAGATTGCATTTTAGTTTAAGTGCATCCGCACTTAATAAACATCTTATCTATGTTTCTATCTATTTTGTGTTTGGTGTTTGGGCATCTGCTGTATGAGGTTAAGTGACACTCATCGCTTCTTAAACCTCGAGCATCCGCTCAACCCTCCACCGCGTGTGGGATTTAAGTGACATATGTCACCTTGATAATACCGAGCATCCGCAATATGATTTTGTGATTCTCGAGGTTTTGTCAACATTCATTTGATCTGTTTGCGATAAGTCTAACTCTAATATAAACTCTTTACTTTACATAATAAGAGTACATTCAACTAAATTAATGCCACTTTTTTGAGGTTTGCATAAATAGATACAGGGAATCTTTTCTTACCTCTATCTTATACAAAATAAGCTTTCAGGTTGGCTACATTCTAGGCCCGAGGCGCTTTCCTTACGTCCATACCTTCTAGCTCATAGCCACACCCTGCCAGTTGGCCCCTAGCTTTCCCAAGTTCTTGGTCAAGCCTGCTTTTCTCAGTACCAAGTCACCGGTCTGTAAGCTCCTGTTCACCACTCTATTGTTGTAGACTGCCCTCATCCTTCTTCTCATCTCCTCCATTCAAAGGAAAGCTATTTCTCTCTTCTCAGCTATCAAATCTAGGGAGTCCCGTATCATCACTTCATTTTGCTCTTTGAAGTAGAAAGTTTTAAAAAAGAATTTTTTTTAAAAAAAGGGCTTGATTTTAATTCTAATAAAAAATTAAAAATTTTAACTTTTTAATATTAGAATTAACTTTCTAACGTATCCTCGTAAAGGAACCAAAGTCCACGTAGTTCGATTTTTTATTTTAAAAAAATAAGTTAAAAACAGGACTTGATTTTAGTTCTAATAATAGAAATTAAAAATAAGTTTTATCTTTTACTATTAGAATTAACTTACCTACATATCCTCGTAGAGGAATCAAAGACCATGTAGTTCTTATACTCACCTTACTTACCTACTTACCTATTCGTCGTTGTCGTCGCTTCCTGAAGTGGTATATTAATAGTCGCTCTCTTCACCTTCATCCAATTGCATTTGTTGTTCTCGTTTTTCGGCTTTGACACAATCATTCATCAACATTTGATTTTCAAGATTTTTGAATAATAAGTTAGACCGGTGATCATCTAACACAAAGCCTCCAGTGCTGAAGGTATGTTCAACAGAAACTGTTGAATCGGGAAAGGTGAGAACCTCCTTGGCAATCCTAGAGAGTGTAGGAAAAATAGTGGCCACTTTTGACCAAAACTGCACAAGATCGTTAGTACCACTGGGCTTTTTTGGGATATTACTCGGTTCAAAAGCCCATAAATAACTTTCTAATTTCCATTGCTCGACTAGCACTAGTCCTTTGCCATTTTTGCTTAATATCCTTAATCATACTAGTATATGGGGCTAGATCTTATCGAGGGTCATTGAACAATGGTTTTTCATTAGAAGTGGTGGGGGAAGGGGAAGGGGACACATTAACATCACTAGAATATTGATTGTAATCATTAAAAATTTGTGTTAAAGATTGGTTTGCTTAGTGAGCAACACTAAAAGAGCTAGGAATTTCAATATTTGAAGTTTGTAAAAAAGGTCCTAATGCTTCATAATAAACTTGAAGTAAACTTTCTAAACCCTCGACCTAATAATCCATGTCTGTTATTTTTGCAATCAAAAAAACATTGGGAATATAGAGAAAATATTTGACCCATTTACTCAACATACTACCAATACTTTCACCTAATTCAGGCGAATCGAGTAAAGAATTACTAATAAGTACAATTTGAATACATTGATCAAGAAGTAGTGAGAAGGTAGGATAATAAACACCGGATAAAGTTAAGGTGGCGTTGTTAAAATTTTTTAAAAAGGAACATCATATTATAACAATCATCCCACACATTGGTAAATAAAACTAAATTGACATCTTGATTAGCAAAAAATGTACACAATACTTCTCTATATTCAAAAGAATCATTAAGCAATTTATAAGTAGAGTTCCAAAGATTTGGCACATTAATTGAAAAAATGTTTTGGATGCAAACCACTGTTTTGGAAAAAAATTCGCCATTGAAACCGAATCATATTTGATTATATGATGTACCGCACTCCTAATCGGAGCAATTTTAGATCTAAAAGTAGTTAAACCATCTTGAACTCATAAATTCCAAATATGACAAATGCATCTAACATGAAGAAATTTATCGCCAATAGTAGGTTCATAAAAAGCTTTTAACAAATCTAAACTAGCCGTATTAGCGGCGGCATTATCAAATGAAATTGAAAAAAATTTGTTACCTAAATGACACGCGGATAAAATATTAGATATTTTATGTGAAATATTCACCGCGGTATGCGTACTATTAAACTCTCTATATGATATTAAACATTTTTGTAAAGTCCACGAGTCATCAACCCAATGGCATGTAATTCCCTTACAATTATTATTATGATGGGAATCCGTCCAAATATCTGAACATGTAGAGACACTTTGAGACAAACTATCAAATATTGAAATCAAATTCAACCAATACTCACCAGCCATTTTTTCAATATCACAAGTAACTTTATTTCGTGAGATCCTAGTGCTAGATTGATTAAATGCACCTCTAGTATAATCTTAATAATGATTAATATGCGCATGATTAAAAGGAAGACCCATAATGGAAACAAATCTTGCAAGAAATCTTCTATGACCACTTTCGCTATATTAAAATAAATTAGAACTCGTACCTTGGTCGTCGGCCCCGGTGCCGGCGGTATATGAAGATGAGAAGTTTATTTGTGTTTGAGAGCTATCAACGACGTATTTTTCGGGATGCTTCTTCTCCATGTGGTATTTTAGCGATCCGTAGACTCTATTATTTTTAGAACCGAAGGCGTAGTGACTCTTTTAATAATTACATTGTGTTCGAGATTCACCATTGACCGTCGTTCTTGTGAAATGCAATTGAAGGACGGGGGATTAATATTCCTTCAATTTTGATTGAGGCGGTGGCATATCACCCGCTTCCTCCACATCTTCTTCCAATTTGACTGCAGCCGGCGGTTCAGATTCGTCGGAGGTGGTGATTCGAACTTTCCATACCTACTAATGGGGCACGAGTAGATCAGACCTGGTGTGGGTAGACCTGATTTGGCAAACTTTTAGATAAGAACGGTTGGACCAGAGTGACCAATAATTTCGGTCAGATCTTCTTTTCAAAGCAAGGCCTGATCTCATCTCTGAGGAAGATTACGTTGAGCTAATTTCTAGAGAAAACCCTTGGGAAAGTCATTAGAAGATTGGCTCAGGATAGGTCAAGACTGTAGAACTGACCTGGGATAACAAAAAGAAGGTAAGGTCAACTCGGTCCTAAAGAAAGGACTGATCGGGCTTTCTTAGAGACAGAGCTGGTAAAGATAGTCACGGTTTGAGAATTTTCCTGACCTGGTAGAGGTTTCCTGAAAAATAACCCCTGGAAAATAGTGTCGAGGTGGCCTGGGCATCAGGGCTGCCGATGGAAAGGGAGATTAGGACAGTTTAAGCCTAGGTAAGGTTTGACCTGGCTTTTCCTAGAAAACATAATGGACCAGAGGGGGATTATCTCAGCCTAGGAATCATTCCGAGCTGGACAGAATTGCCGATAGGAAAGAGGGAAGAGCAGGCCCAGGGAAGACCTGGCCTCCTGAACCCCATTGAGGGGAAAAGTGGGACCACTTGTCAGAGTTTGTTGCCTCAACGGCCCCTGATTTGCGGCCCTTGTTTCCGAGATCCCGGAAAGGGTCCCCACTAGGAAAAACTATAAATATCTCAGCCCCAAGGCTGAGAGAGGTATGTCATTCTTTTGTGCATTCCTTCTTTGCTTCCTGGAAAACACCTCATACGCTTTCTGACTTAAGTATCGGAGAGGTTTCCACCAGAAAACCACCGGTGGTCCTTTATAATGTGTGTTTGTGTGTAGGTTGGGAAGGCTCATCAGTTTTCAAGCAGTATCATATTTTGGGGTGAAACAATTGGCGTCGTCTGTGGGAATCGATCAAGCTAAGACATGAGGGTTTTCTATGGCTTCAGACGGTTTACGACGAAACTTGGTGGGAGAGCTCAGTGGAACCCCCAGCTCCGCCACGTCATGGGGTATGCCACGATCAGCAGAAACGTCCACGGCAAGGCCCAAGGGGGCAGAGACATCAGCGGCAGAGGGATCAGGCACCGTGCCACCCCCCTCCGGCGGATCAACGCCTGCCGTTGGTGGATTGTTCAATGACGTCCTCCTCAGGCAGTTGTCTAAGCTCATCGTCAAAGCCGTGGAGACAGCTGTGGAGAAGAAGTTCACAGAGATGTCAACGCCGCCTTCCGACGCACGGCCAGAATGGACAGTTCCGCCGATGGAAACGGAACCACTGCGTGGCCAGCGCACGGATCGGACTCCTCTTCAGGAAAAAGAAGAGTATTTCTCTACTTCTAACAGCGAGACCTCAAGCCAGGAAAATCCAAATCTGGCTGAGCAAATGCAGAGCCTGCAGAAGGAGGTGCGGGAGTTTAAGAAGAAGATGACGGGCATAGGTATGGTGCCGGCACGGCGAGGCACTCCATTCACGGAGGAGGTCATGCGCGACAATGTGCCGGCCTCATACCGATCTCTAGTCTTTGAGTGCAATAGGACCACTGATCCATGGGACCATCTGGGCCGATTTGAGATTGCAGCAGCGGTGCACAAATTTTCGGATGCGGTTATGTGTCGGGTCTTTCCGATGACCTTTACCAAATCAGCCCAGCTGTGGTTCAGCCAGCTACCGCCGCGATCCATTAGCAACTTTGATGAATTCATTTCAGCCTTCCTACACCAGTTCACCAGCTGCAGGAAGTACCAGAAGATGCCACTCGAGCTTTTCAGCCTAAAGCAGAAAGAGAACGAGAGCCTGCGCGCCTATATCAACAGGATTACAACGACAAAGCTGGAGGTGCCTTCTGCATCGGAAGAGCTCCTTTTGAATGCATTGGCACAGGGCCTCAGGCGTGGGGAGTTCTTTTAGTCGCTGGTAGTGAAGCCAGCTCTGAAATTCGGAGAGCTTCTGGAAAGAGCTAAAAAGTATATTCACTTGGAGGAGGCCTTGAAAATCAAGGAGGAAGGAGAAAAGAAAAGGGAGAGGTATGGCAGAGAAGATAGGGCAACGATGAAGAATCCCAGGCCAGACCTGTCTGGAGGGAGACCCCGTTTGGATAAGTATACCCCTCTGGCAACGCCGCAGGGTGAAATTTTGCAAGCAATAGAGAGGCACCCAGAGCTGAAATGGCCTAAGACTTACTCGCAGAAGCCCAGGAAGGAAAGGTCTGACCGATTATGCCGTTTCCACAATGAGTATGGACATGATACTAACCAATGCACTCATTTGAAGGACGAACTCGAGAGAATGGTTCATGCAGGGCACTTTAAGGAGTATGTTCGAATGAGGAAGGAGGAAACTAGATCTGGTCGTAGCAGCTATGACCGGTCTCAGCAAAGTAAGAGAGATCAGGATAGGGGTCGTACTGAAGGAAGATGGACTGATCAGGCCCAGGTCATTCATGTTGAAATCCAGATGATTACTGGTGGAGAATTGGAAGAGCATTCTAAGCGGACGCAGCATAGCTACATTAGAGCTGCAAGAGATTTAGTTCGAAAATCACGAGAGGTTGGGCAAATGGCATCCACGCCAAATATCTATTTCGGACCAGAGGATGGCGATGGCATTTTGGCCCCTCACATGGAAGCTTTAGTTATAATGGCTACCATCACCAATTATAACGTGAGGCGAGTTTTTGTGGATACAGGAAGTTCTGCTGACATCTTGTTTTATGATTTTTTTCAAAAGTTGAAGTTGGATGTCGAGTTAGAAGAGGTTACCACCTCTTTGGTTTGGTTTGCAGGGGGAGCCTTGAAGCCTTTGGGAGCGATCAGGCTCCTCGTGACATTGGGTGAGGAGACATATAGGGTGACTAGAACGGTACGTTTCCTGGTAGTGGATGCGCCATCCTCTGATAACATTATGCTTGGCCGACCATCCCTGAGCCAGTTCCAGGCCGTGATATCGGTTTATCATATGAAGATGAAGTTTCCGGTGAAAGATGGAACAGGCGAGGTAAGAGGTGATCAGTATGCATCACGACAGATGTATGTTGAATGCATTAAGAGGAATAATGAGGAGGAAAGACAGAGCAAGAGGGCTCGGGTGGAGCAACCAAGGCTAGACCTGGTTAGGAGAGAAAAAGGGCTGGTGTTAGTTGAAGTAGTTCCGGGGATGAGAGTAGGGTCCTCTGCGTAGGAACGACTCTTAGCCCAGAGGTCTTGACAGACCTGGTTTTGTTGTTACAAGACAGTGCAGATGTTTTCGCCTGGTCTCTACAAGACTTGGTAGGGATTGATCCGGATGTAACTGAGCCCCACCTTAACATTAGTCCTGATGTGAAGCCAGTCAAACAGAAGAAGCGTAACTTCGGGCCTAAAAAGGAGGCCATCATTGAAGCTGAGGTAGAGAAATTGCTAAAGGCTAAGCATATTCAGGAGATACAATTTCCTGAGTGGCTCTCCAACGCTGTGCTGGTCCCTAAGGCACAGGAAGACTGGCGTATGTGTATTGATTTTTGAGATCTCAATCGTGCCTGCCCAAAGGATCACTACCCTCTGTCGAGGATCGACCAGCTGGTCGATTCCACCTCTGGTTGTGAACTCCTGAGCATGATGGATGCCTCACAGGGTTATCACCAGATCAGGTTGGCGAAAGAGGACTTGAAACGAGTTATTTTTATAACTCCGAAGGGGATATATTGTTATGTGGTCATGCCATTTGGGCTCAAAAACATGGGGGCCACGTACCAGCGGTTAGTAGATAAGATGTTCAAAAGCCAGCTCGGACGAAATATGGAGGTTTATGTGGATGATATGCTATTGAAGAGTGCGAAGGCAACATCACATGTGGATGACTTTAGGGAGACCTTTGATACCCTGAGGAAATATAGGATGAAGCTTAACCCCAAGAAGTGCATGTTCGGGGTCAGGGCTGGAAAATTCCTGGGCTACATGGTCACAGAAAAGGGTATTGAAGCTAATCCTGAGAAGGTAAAGGCCATTATGGACATGCAGGCTCACAGAAATGTTAATGAAATGAAGTGCTTAGCAGGACGAATCAATGCCTTAAGCCGGTTTTTATCCAGGTCTGCGGAGAGAAGTTTGCCATTCTTTCAGGCCTTGTGAAAGAAAGCCAAATTTCAATGGAGCGGTGATTAGGAAGAAGCGTTTAAACTGTTGAAGGAACATTTGACTAGCATGACCTTGCTCACAAAGCCTGTTGAAGGGGAGACTCTCATCTTGTACCTATCGGTTGGGCAACAGGCTGTCAGCTCTGTCCTACTCCAAGAAGAGGGCAAAATACAGAGGCCCGTCTACTATTGGAGCAAGGTCTTGCATGATGCTGGGGAGAGATACGTTGAAATAGATAGAGCAATGCTGGACCTGGTTAGCACAGCTCGCAAGTTGCGTCCATACTTCCTCTCTCACAAAATAATTGTGCGAACCAACCTGCCATTGAGAGCTATAATGGATAAGCCACAAACGTCAGGAAGGCTAGTCAAATGGATAATAGAACTCAGCGAATTCGACATCACATTTGAAGGCAGAACTGCAATCAAAGCTCAGGCATTGGCTGACTTTATGCAATAGATGGCTTGTCCCCCTGATGAGGTTAAAGAATGGACAATCTCTACGGATGGCTCTATTGGTAACCAGGACTGTGGGGCTGGAATTGTCTTGATAGATCTGAATGGTATGTCTACGGAGTATTCCATACGTCTGAACTATACACTGACCAACAATGCAGCTGAATATGAGGCCCTTCTAAGAGGAATCCATATGGCGAAAGACCTGGGGGCAGAGCGGGTGTGTGCTAGGGTATGGTGGATTCCCAACTCTTTTGTAATCAAATTAGTGGAGAATTTGAGACAAGGGAAGAGAGCATGCAGAAATATTTGGCTAAGTTCAGAGAACTCGCCAGGGACATGAAGGGCTTGACGATCCTCCAGATTCCTAGAGAAGAGAACGGAAGAGCTGATTATTTGGCAAAGGTATCTAGCTCAGCTACGGATTGTCGGGAAAGGGTGATTACCCTACTGAAAGCGGACGCAGAGTTTGGGACAGAGCAGGTGTGCTCGGTGATTGAAGGGAATGACTGGCGCTCTCCCATAAAAGCATATCTAGAGAAGGGAGACCTACCAGAGGATAAGAAAAAATCAATAAAAGTATGAACCAGGGATGCCAGGTTTTGTGTGGTCAAAGGAGAGCTGTTTCGAAGAGGGTTTAGACAACCCCTCTTGCGATGCTTGAGACGGAAAGAAGGAGCCCTGGTCCTTAAGGAAGTCCACGAAGGATGTTGTGGAAACCACATGGGCGCCAGTGCTTTAGTGAGCAAGATCTTGAGACCAGGGTACTTCTGGCCACAACTACGAAAGGAGGCGGAAGATTTTGTGCGTACATGCGAAAAATGCCAGAAGAACTCATCGTTGATACATAAGCCCGCGGAAGAGCTCATGACGATGAGCTCTCCTTGTCCGTTTGCCAAGTGGGGAATCGATTTGGTCGGCTTCTTTCCCATGGCTCCCGCCCAAAAGAAATTTCTGATAGTAACAATTGATTATTTTAGCAAATGGGTGGAAGCCGAGGCCTTGGAAAAAATTACAGAGGATGCGGTCATGAAGTTCTTGTGGAAAAATGTTGTGTGCAGATTTGGCGTACCCAGAATCCTGGTCTCAGATAATGGCACCCAGTTCATGGGTACCAGAATTAGAGCTTGGTGTGCGAAGATGAAAATTGACCAGCACTTCACATTTATCTACCATCCCCAGGCTAACGGTCAAGTAGAGGTCACCAATTGCATATTGGTGCACTGGATCAAGACACGTCTGGAGAGAGCTGGAGGCAGATGGGTGGATGAGCTGAATTCAATTTTATGGGCATACAGAACTAATCCCAAGAAAAGCACAGGGGAAACGCCTTTCAGCCTAATTTATGGTATGGATGTTGTGGTGCCTGCCGAGATTAGCATGGAGACTCATCGAGTTTAGAATTTTGTCGAAGAACAGAATGAACTGTTAATTCAAGATGCTTTGGACTTGGTAGAGGAGAAAAGAGATAGAGCTGCTGTCAGAATGGCACACATCAAAGGGCGAATAAAAGCAGCTTACGATAAATCTGTTGTCAAAAAGCAATTCCAGGTGGGAGATCTAGTTCTGAGAAGAGATGATTTGGGAAAGGCAAAAGGAAAATTAGACGCCACGTGGCAAGGACCGCTCCGAGTTATCCAAGTCTTAATGGGAGGCGCTTATAAATTAGAAGAGCTGGATGGGACCGAGATACCCCGTGTTTGGAATATTGCTAATTTATGAAAATTTTATGCATAGTTGTAATTTCTTGATGATTATTTGCCTTATTGAGTAAAATTGAAGGTTTATTCTCGTTCACCAGTTTAAGTACGTGTTCATAATTAAGCCAGGATTGGCTAAGGGCGGCTGCCCATGATTTTGCTTGACCTGATTGTCAGTTTAAGCCAGGATTGGCTAAGGGTGGATGCCCTCGATTTCCTGACCTGATTGTCAGTTTAAGCCAGGGTTGGCTACGGGCGGATGCCCTCGATTTCCTGACCTTATTGTCAGTTCAAGCCAGGGTTGGCTACGGGCAGATGCCCTCGATTTCCTGACCTGATTGTCAGTTCAAGCCAGGGTTGGCTACGGGCGGATGCCCTCGATTTCCTAACCTGATTGTCAGTTCAAGACAGGATTGGCTAAGGGTGGATGCACTCGATTTCCTGACCTGATTGTCAGTTCAAGCCAGGATTGGCTATGGGTGGATGCCCTCGATTTCCTGACCTGATTGTCAGTTCAAGCCAGGATTAGCTAAGGGTGGATGCCCTCGATTTCATGACCTGGTTGTCAGTATAAGCCAAGATTGGCTAGGGGCAGATGCCCTCGGTTTCCTGACCTGATTGTCAGTATAAGCCAGGATTGGCTAGGGGCGGATGCCCTTGGTTTCCTGACCTGATTGTCAGTTTAGGCCAGGATTGGCTACGGGTGGATGCCCCGAATTTCCTAACCTGACTGGCAATTCAAACCAGTCCTATTTAAAAAATAGACGCTTGTATTTCCAGACCTGGTTGCCAAGAAACACCAGGATTGACCTAGGACAATCGTCCATTAAATATTCTAACTTGCCTGAACAGGTACACCAGGACAACCCGCATTGATGCCTAACCTCACTAATAGCCCAAAGCTTGTGAAATGCTTGCCCTGGTTGATTAACCTCAAGCAAGACCCGGTTAAAATCGGAATCTTTAGAGGGTAAGCCCAAAAACACAATCCACGTATTTTGAACATAAAATATCGATTAAAAGAAAATTTTCATGTTTATCACGGTATCTTCGCAATGATATATTTCATTAGTTCTGGGAAATACAAAACACAAGTTGCCTACACCTTCTACGAAGGTTGGAAATTTTGATTACAAAATGTAGGAAATAAAAACAAAAACACAAAAGTTCATCCTTGAATAGATCTCCGATCCGCAGCCAGAGCCCGGGGAACAAACCAAAGCTCGCGCTCTGTCTCGTGATAGCACTGACGATATTTATCATCTCGCTCAGAGAGAGCATGTGCCTCGCCGGCGGCGATAGTCAATCGGCTCACGGACTCCGCCAAATCATCTTTTTCTTCTTGCAGTTGGCGGTTCAATTAATGGAGCTCAACCCATTCCCGCTTGTAATGGCGCTTCTTCTATCTCTTCCTTTCCAGAAGACGATGGAAATAGCTGATTTTTTCTCAGAGCAAGGCCAGTTTATCAGAGAGTCTGAAATTCTCAACTGCTGTAGAGATGTTCTTTCTTTTCATAACACCGAGTTCTTGAAGAAGAGGAGAAGACGCCATTGCAGAGAATTGAAAAGAAAATGATGAATACAAGTACATATTTAAGGGGATAAAAGCGTGTGCAAAAGGAATCAAAAGTACTAGGGTTTCCGGAGAACCAGGAAACCCTAGAAAACCAAACATCATAACAAGACAAAAACATTTATCATTAATCAAGAAATCCAGTACAAGAGTTCGGATAAACAATAAAATAGATCGGCCACACAGGCCAAACTACAGTTCTGTTGAAAAGCAAAAGCAAGATAAAAATCAGAGACAAGGCAATCTGGGCGTCCTGAGCTATGCCTCGGGGTCAGTCGCTACCAGCTCTTCCTCATGCCTGATCCTCGGCTGGGGAAAGCTCAGCAAAGTCCTTCGCGAACTGAGAAGAGTCTAGTAGATCACCCAGATTGGCAAAGGTTGGAGAGTTTGCCACCACCATTTCCAACGATTGTTCCGAGGGGGAGAGGAATCTGGGGAAGAAGATCAGAAGGTCTGGAGGATATGATCGGCAAATGCTGCAGCATCCAGCAGGTGAAGACGGTCATCCTCAGCAACATGACAAAAGTTGGTGGGCTCAGGAGCGCCTGTGAGGGGGGCAGAGCGGTCAAAAGGGAGAGTGGGGTTTTCAGCTACCCACTTGGCATGAGCGTTCAAGTCTAGTTTGTAGTAGACCTCAACCTCGGGGACTAAGAGGTCGTATAGCTCGATATACCCCAGGAAGGCTCGGCGCGTGGTCTCCCGGGTCAGTTGGATCAAGCACAGTCCTTCCTCTGAGTTGAGGAACTCAAGCCTTCCCTCGGCTCGTCCCTCAGTCCGCCCTTTGGCTTCTCCGTCGACCTCTCCCTCAGCTCTGGCTTTACTGGATTTGTCTTTGAGCTCTTTCTCTCAGAGAATGGCCTGGGCCCGATGCCTACCCTCCGACTCCTATGAATCTCGCAGTGCGGATTTAGCTCCCTCTAGATCCGCCTTGAGCAGATCCATATCCGCATCAGCCTCATGCAACTTAGCCAGGGCGCTTAGAAGCTTGGAAGATAGGTCCTGTCTCTGTTTTTTCAGGACCGCGTTTTCCTTCTTCAGATCTGCCTGCAATAGGGAGCCCCGTGCTCGGGCAATCAATGAGGCCCTCCATACCACAGCCTATATATATATATATATATATATATATATATATATATATATATATATATATATATATATATTAAAAGAGGGGAAGAAAAAAAATAAAGAAAAAAGAGAAGGGTGAGCGGAAAAGTCGGAAAAATTATAGATACAACAAATGATGGAATCCTCACTTGTGCCTCTGCCATACAGTAAGATTCGACCACCTCTGGATCAGACATCTTATCAACGACCCGACGATCATCTGTGGGGGTTAGTCCCATCATGACCTGCCTAGCTACCTCCCCGGTGCAGTTCAGGACTGGCCTGTTAAAAAGAGCCTGATTAGGATAGGGAGGAACTTGGGGGACCGCCTCAGAGGGGACTTGAGGAATGATTTGAGAATCAGTTCACCTCTGTTTCCGCGTCTGCAGTTGCTGTTCCCCCTCAGGACTCTCGGAGGATAGGACTGTCATGGTTGGAGCTGCCGGCTCAGGCGCAGTTCCCCTCGCCAGCTCTCGATTCTTCCTCACTGTCCCTGGAAGAATTTCCTCGGATGGAGCTGCCCTGGCTTGCTCCTGGGGCTGGCTTGGGAGTGGCGCTACCAGGGTAACCTCCTCTGAAGTAGGAGAAGCTCTGGCAGACTCTCCCAGAGGGCTTTTTTGGCCCCCACCCGCGGCTTTCCTAGCCCTGGCGTCTAAGCGTGCTTGTGATTAGATTAGATTTGTCCTTATTTTTATTAGCTTTTTAGTTCGTTTTTCTATTTGTTTTTGGTATAAGTTGGACGATTTAAGCATGATTCCGTATTTCTATAGTTCTGACTTATTTTACCATATTTTAATCGTAATTAATGCAAATAGGTGATATTTCGTTGTTTTCACCTTACAGCTAAGTAACCGGAAGAGTTCAGCGCGTAATAGACAAACTTCGATGTTCAAGAATAGGAGAACGAGCTTTCCGGCGAAACGAGTAGCAAAAGATCGAGAGACGGAGACAGACACTCTGTCGCGTCGACTGACGCGACCATCGACGCTCCCTGATCCTGATTTAGATGACGGCAAGTTAGTGAAGGCGAAATGTGAGGAGATATTTGACGAGAAATTAGCTGCTTGGAAATCCGAGCGAGCTAGCAAAGCCACTGCACAAAGGATGGCCGTAACATGTAACCAGTGTGGATCCCCCCAGCATTCAGCGGATGTGTGTCCAAACAACATTGAGCAGCATGAGGATGTTAACGCAATCCAAAATTATTCGAATCAAAAGAAGTACACACCGCAACGAGATAATCCTCTTTTCAAGTGGGGCCCTGGAAATCCAAATCATATGCCACCTGATCCACAATATCCACCACCACAATATGCTCAAGCACCACCAGCGCCGCCACCACAAAATAATTTTCATACGCAAGGGAAGGCGTCTAATGCGACTCAACCAAATGATCAGATGTTGGTTTGGCAGCGAAATCAAGTGGCCGAGACGATTAGCAATAGAGAGGGACTTACGAAGGTGAACGCAAAGATTGATGAACTCTCGAAAAAGGTGAGCGGAATTGACCATCTTTCCGGTGTTGTGCATGATCTAGCTAAAAACATGGATAGGATGGAAAGAACTATGGGKCKAKTAGCAACTGARWTTGCWAGGTCAAATAAGGASAAYGACAYGCTACCAAGRCAACCGGAGCAAGCGTCGGCGGTTCACGTCCTTCGCAGTGGGAAGAAGATCGACAATGGCATAAAGGACCAAGATGAGGAACTTGTTCCTAAACCAGTAGACAAGATACATAAATCCACCAATAGATACGTGCCTGATTTAATTCAAGGGACGAGTCCGAAGCAATCAACGACGCAAATTAAGGATGTTGTTCCTTTTCCAAGCCGGTTGCGCCCGGCGAAAGAGAACAAGAGGTTCATGGAGCTATATAACCTCTTGAAGAATGTCAACATCAACCTACCACTTTTGGAGGTAATCAAAACAATGCCCGCCTACGTAAAATTCTTTAAGGAACTTACTTCGAGAGAGAGACGTTTGGCGACGAATCAATACGTACCATTACCAAAGGAGGTCAGCGCGATTTTTAAGAAGCCATTGCCACCCAAGGAACGCGATCCTGGAAGTTTATGCATCACTATTTCGTTGGCCAATGGACAAAAAGCGATAGGAATGTTAGATCTTGGAGCAGGGATAAATTTACTGCCATATTCACTTTATCAAGCATTTGATCTTGGACCACTTAAGCCGACAACCATGCGCCTACAATTGGCCGATCGCTCGACCCGACGACCCTTGGGAGTAGTCGAAGATGTTTTAGTACAAGTTGGAGAGCTCGTAATTCCGGTTGATTTTGTGGTTATGGACGTTGGCGAGGTACCGACTGAAGGTACTGAGCATACCATTTTACTAGGACGRRRGTTTATGTCTACTTCCCATACGRTAATCGATMWTCACAAAGGAAGGATGACCATGACTGTTTTGGGCAAAACAGTGACGTTTTCTTTAAAAGATATTCAAAACACTCCCTCCCCTGTCATGCAAGAGGATGATTCATTCGTTGATCCCGTTACATCATGCGTAAACGAGTTACGAGAAATCGCAACTTTAAACAAACTGAGCGACAGGGACGACGCCGGATTTTCTATCGAGGGAGGGGATAAACGAGTCGATTTAAGCAAAGAGTATGACGAGTTTGAGGATCATATGCACTTAAGAGGAGAAAACTTGATCGAATTACTGGGTATTGACATGCGCGATATCGTAGAAGAATTTGGTGACAAATTCGATGAGAAGGGACCACATAAACCACCAATAAGTCGCCCAAGTCATGATTCCCTCGACCCTAACAAAAAATTTAAATTTTCACGCAAAAAGAATAAGGGCGAGGCATATTTCGACGATTGGGCGAGGGAGAAGAAGAAATCAAAAGAGGTTCGCATGAAGGAAGTTAAAAACTTGCAGTTTGAGGTTGGAGATTTAGTGCTATATAATCACGAGTGTAAATATGACCCAGCTGATTTTGGAGCTGCATGGAGCGGACCGTTTTCGATAAAAGAATTAGATGAGTACGGCGTAGCCACGTTGTATGATTAGGCCGGAAAATCAACCTTTCAAGTTCACAAGCATAGACTGAGGCCTTATCATGATGAAAGGAAGAAGAGTTGCGATCATAATTCGGTGGAGTTTGGAGATCCACCGTACGGTTGGAACTAAATGAACAAAATAGCGTCGAGCAAGCGACGTTAAAATTTGCGCTTCTCGGGAGGCAACCCGAGCATTTGTATCCTTTTGTATTTTATTTTTTATTTTATTTATTATTTTTTTTTTGGTTTTTATTTGTTTAGAACAGATGGAAAAACTCGGACGAGGAGGATTGATCAAACAAGCGAAGGAAAAGACGCCCAGGATTCCGCCCACATCAACGCCGAGGATGCTCGCGTCAGTCGACGCGGCGTCGACGCCAAATGCCGAGAAAACTATCTCTGTCGCGTCGACTGACGCGGGTGTCGACGCAACGTCGACGCGAGCCACGCGCCAGGCCCAGAACGCATTTTAATTCGGGTTTTGACCGACCGACCCGACCCATAGCCTCTTGACCCGTGCGGAAAGCCCAGAAAAACATCTTTAAAATCATCCCAACCCTTCCCTCTTTCTCTTCTCATTTCCTTCTTCTTCTAAACTTAAAAAAATTTCAAAATTCTTGCACTCTTCAACAAATTCTCACTTTCTTCAAATTCCCAAGCACCCCAACACTCACAAACCCAGAAAATCGTTCAAACTTCTTACATACAAGCCATTTTCTCCAAAACGGGCTACAAGGGTTGAAGCAAAATTCGGGCAATTTTCCGGAAACGGGCGAAATTCGAGCTACAATTGTTGAGGTACTTAGCTTAAAACTCTCTTGGGACATTTTTATTGTTGTTTGGTTGTGTTGGGAAGTTTTTGGTGCAAGGATTGTTTGAATTTTTAGTTGGTTGAACACGCACGCCAAGTGTTCGACGAAATTCCCCAAAGAACAAAAAGTTTTATTTTTCAAGAATTATCATTCCCGTTTGCTTTCGTATCGTTTGATAATGTCTCGAGCGGGTAAACGAAAGGATGTCTCGGGGAAATATGGAGCACCGTTCCCAATTTTTGACAAAAAGGAAGGGGACATGTTCAAGAATATTCGCAAGTGGGGTTTCGCTACGCATAGGATTTTGAACATCCAAGGACTTGCGGACGAGGCCTCGAATAGGTCGGAACACCACACCGATCTTTCGCGTTATGTATATGGCCTTGGTTGCTGGTACTTCGCCCAAATGCACCTTCCCGAATTGAGAGAGCTTATGCTCGAGTCTTTCTCCACTTTAGCAATCCGGAACGACGAGACATTCACTTGTCAACTAGGAGGGAATGACGTTAGTGTAGACGAGGAGATTTTTGGAAACATTTTCGGTTTCCCGACCGTAGGGGACCACCCGGTTGGAGTTCAAGGCTTCGATTTAGCATCTTTTTGGGGGATGATCACCGGGGGAAATACGGGCGATTGCAAGCGTTTTCCTTGCTCGAGAATTCAAGATGACGCCCTTTACGTTGCCTACAAGATCCTCGGGCACATTATTTTATGCAAGAATGAGGCCACCTATGCGACCAAAGCCGAGCTTTATGTTCTACAATGCCTCGTCGATGGTCTTCAAGTCCGGTTGTACCCGCTGATTTTGTTAGGACTTTACAACGTCACTAAGGGTACTCCGGGAAGCAAGTCGCCACTTCTCTCATTTGCGCCATACATTACCGGCCTCGCCCGTCACTTCGGGTTCGATCCGGCCAAAAACGGACTTAGCCCACTCGGGACCACTTCATTACCTCTTACGCGTGCACCGGCACCCCGAGTGAGGTCGTCGACTAGAGGAGGATCTTCGTCTCGACTACACGATGACGACGATGATGGCGACGAGGATATGGAGCAAGCCCGCCGTTCTAATTCGGGCCCGAGTCCCGATTGGAGCCAATTTTTCGAAGAAAATCGGGCATTTCAAGTGAAGATGTTCGATAAGCTCCAAATCATCGACGAGAAGATTGATGCGAACCACGACCAAAACCGTCGAAGTTTGAAGAAGATGCGAGCTCGCATTTCGAAGCTCGAGGAGCGATTTGAGGCGGCATACCCCACACCAAGCATGGATGTCGATGAGAATTCCAACGAGGATGATGAGTCCCGAGAGTTCTAAATCTCGTATATTTATTTTTATTTATGCTTTATTTAAAAAATATATATATAAAAAAATGGAAAATATAAAATTCAAAAATATTGTTATTTTCTTTGTTTTCGTTTGTTTTGTTTTTCTTAGGGCATTTCGCATCACGTACGTTGAAGAAGTGGCCAATTACACAAATCACGAGTAGCGGCTCGATTACTAATATTTCAAGGATGTTTTCTTTTTTCCTTCCTCTTTTTGATTTTTCTGTATTTGTGGCAATCAGAAGATTGCCCGGATTTTTAGAGAGGGGGGTGGTCGAGTGTGATTTTTATTGATTAATTGTGTAATTTTATTTGATACTTGGCCTGTAATAATTATATGCTTAAACGTGATTAATTGTTATTCCTGCGCGATAATTGTGTTTGTATGGCATGCCTGTCAAAGTTGACTATATATGATTATTTGTTTTCGTCTTTGAGCGTGCATAAGGGCATAATTTTTCAAAATTTATTATTATATATTGTWAAATGGTACTTGGACGCAATTGATTTCACAAACCTTAAAAGCAGCGTCAATTCAAAAAAAAATTATGCAAAAAGCCAGCGAGTAGCCTGAGTGTTTATCATTATTACATGTACGTGAATAAGTTTCAGTCTTGATATCTCTTTGAAACCGCTGTGTGTAGTCGACTTTGAAAATGAAGTTAAGGCGCATATAAAAACCTTATTCCGGCCATATCTATATATTTTTAGCCACTATAAATTCCGAATGAGCCAATCATAGCCAAATATCCATGCCTATAGCCATGAGTATTGTTGAGACGACCCCTACAACCCATTAAAAGTTTGGGGTAGGAGTTCGCTATTTTTATTGGTTATTTAAGTCTTGGAAATTTTTATTAGGAATTTATGATTTTATGAATTTTTGTAATTTAGGACCACCATCCAAAAAGAAAAATAAAAAATAAAAAAAGAAAAGAAATAATACCCCATAAAAAATAAAAAAAAAAATAATAATCAAAGGGGAAATAAGAAAATATATATAATAACAGGATGGTGGATAGTGTTGATTAATTGCCTACGCGCTTGTAAAGGCTTGAGTCTAATTGTTTATTTTATGAAGCCTAATGTTTAGAAGGCAAGAGTTGTGTAAGAAGCATGTTACAAGCTTCAATTGTACTTAAGTGGTTTGAGCTTTCAGTCGGTTTACGAGTTTTGAGTTGATGAATAGCCTAAGTTTGAAAGGCTACATTATGAGAGTTAAGTGAGGTTTTTATTTTTGAGCGAGGTGAAGCAATTTGCTTCTTGATTAGATTAGGTTGGGTGAGTTATTTAGCCACACGACTTATATATTCCATACCCGTCCAAAGAGCCTTACACTACAACCCGTAAAGACCTTTTATGATTCTTAGTTTTGACAGCACACTTAATTTGCGATTGAGAAGAGATTGATTTTRGGTGCTTATTTATTGTGCATGTAATTGTATGATTTGAGTGTATACATGTCCCCTGCAGAAAATACTTGAGTGCTTTTGAGCGTACTTATATATATTTTCCTTCGTGAGGAAGCATGAATTTATTTTGAAGCAAAAATGTAATAATGGTCAAGTGTTTGACGTTGCGTGACTTGTACCTATATTTTCAAAATTATGTATGTAGCATAGCACGACTCTTTGCTTGAAATTATTTTCATTCTAGTTATACTTTAAATTTATCATTTGTTCGAAGACGAACAAACCAATTAAGCGTGGGGTAGTTGATTAGAGTAGATTTGTCCTTATTTTTATTAGCTTTTTAGTTCGTTTTTCTATTTATTTTTGGTATAAATTGGACGATTTAAGCATGATTCCGTATTTCTATAGTTCCGACTTATTTTACTGTATTTTAATCGTAATTAATTGAAATAGGTGATATTTCGTTGTTTTCACCTTACAGCTAAGTAACCGAAAGAGTTCAGCGCGTAATAGACGAAGTTCAATGTTCAAGAATAGGAGAACGAGCTTTCCGGCGAAACGAGTAACAAAAGATCGAGAGACGGAGACAGACACTCTGTCGCATCGACTGACGCGCTCGTCGACGCTCCGTCCATGCAAGCCATGATCCGCGTCAGTCGACGCAAGACCGACGCAGCATCGACGTAACTTGCTGAAGCATCGGTTGAAGATGCGTCGACCGACGCAGCGTCGACGCAACTTGCTGAAACGTCGATCCATGACCGCATCAGTCGACGCACCCGCCCAGCCTACGCGCATGCCCAGGAAACACCGACGCCGAGTACCAGCGCACATCAGTCGACGCTACGTCGACGCACCGTCGACGCGACGGCCCAGAATTCGGATTTTAAGATTTCTTGTGCGCCAAGACTTGCAATATCTATATAAACCCTCTATATTTCGGATTTTTAAAAGGAGAGACACCAAAGACACGACCACCTAGGGTTCCATAGCTTCCAATAACAATAATTCCACATCTCATAACGAGATTTGAAGACGGAGATCAAGGATCGAAGAACAACGCATCCAAAATATCGAATTCGAGTTCGGGATTCAATCTTCGCCCAAGATCAACGTTCAAACTCTGGAATAGCTGGAGCTTTTTACTGCTTTCATTAGTTCCAATAAGTTTTCTAAACTCTTAGTTAATTTAGTAGTTAATTTCTAGTTCAATTGTTAGTTTAGTTCTTAGTTAATCTCCTAGTTAATTCAAGTTTAATTAGTTTAATCGTTTTTATGCTTTGATATTTGATATTGGATTACTTTAGTTTACTTATGCGATTGATTCATGTTTTGTTATTCGTTCTCAGATTCTTATGATTCATTGCTTAGTGGTAATTTCTTATGCTCATGCTCTTAAATTCGTTAATTAGGCTTAATTTATGGTTGCGTATTATTGATAGTTTAAATTATTGCTTGTAGTTGATAATTTAGTTAGAATAATTAGTTTAATTATTGCTTTAATTTATAATGATCAACTCAATCTCTTTTAAAACTCCAATTGTACATGTATTTTACTTTAATTCGTAAATTGAGAAAAACATCCGAAAGACCGAACAGTTGTTTCCTTGTGATGAGTTTGACTCGAGTCGTAAATTGAGAAAAACATCCGAAAGACCGAACAGTTGTTTCCTCGAGAGATACGACTCGAGTCAAACTTATCACCCTACAGTTACCCCGTACTCTTGCGAGCAAACTTACGTGCTTTTAAATTAATTTATTAAAAACTGGGTGCACAAAAGTTTGGATCAGGTTGCATCATATTCGCTGAAATAAAGAGTGGAATTGTAAATAATAATAATAAATAGTGAAAAGGGGGTGAACAGTCAGTGCGGGATTATACCGATGTGAGTGGGCAGAGGTCCACTCTGTTGTTGAGTGATAAAGAAGGATAAAAGGTCAGGTTTAAAGACTGAGGATATTTCCAGAAGTGTTGCATTAAGGGCATCGTTTTTCTTGGCTATGCGTGGGGGTCTCTCACCACGGGATAATGGTGCTTGTGGAGGTAAGATGCTAATGGGAGCAGTAGAGAAGCCCCAATCTCCAGAACACTGAACATAAAAGAACTTCTTTCTCCAAGCCTTGTGAGAAGTAGGGAGACCTGTCAAGAAATGGACATCCGGCCTGGCGAAAAGATAGAAAAAGCCAGAGGCGCTCTTGGGTAAGAATAAGGAGTAAAAATGTTGAGCCGTGGGAGCTATCCCAGAATACTGCGCCACTAAATGAAAACCCGCCATCACTCGGAAGGCGTTAGGTAAAAACTGGTGTACCGGAATCTGGTACATCCGGGAAACGGCTAGAATGAAGGGATGAATGGGAAGACTCAGGCCGGCGTGGAACTGGTCCACGTAGAAAGTTAAATGATGAGGAGGAGGCGACGAAGCCCTCTCATCGAGTGCCGGACTGGTAAACGTAAAGTCATCGGAGATGTTAAAGGTGGCGCGTATATCTCGGAGGGTTTGGTTGCTAACTATGGAGGTTATGTTGTCAAAAAGGGGGTTTGGGGGAGCCACCGGAGGTCTCTCTGAGGAGAATATGTGCACAGAAGAGGTGGAGTTCGCTGGCGCCGCCGACGAAACCCGCCCGGTAGAACCAGAGTGAGAAGAGGAATTGGACATAATTAAAGATTGTGAAGGAGGTAAAGAAAGTACCTGGTTTATGAAATAATCGGAGAAGCTGGACGAAGAAAATTTGAATCGAGAGACTCGCCGGAGTACTGGAGAGAAAAAGGGGAAAAACTCGAGAAATTGTGAAAATAGAATTTGAAAAGTGAAGGGAAAAAGGAACGTGGAGGGACAAAAAGGCAAGTGGATAAATTTGAAAAATGGGAATCGAGAAAGGCGGAATTTGATGGGATCCCCGCATTTAATGTGGGCAGTACCCTAGGTAATGAGCTGGAGAGCCAATCGTCCTAGGGTAGGCCATGTGCCACCAACTTGTCAGTATTTGAGAAGACGTGTGGGAATAGAGACCGTTGGGGAATGTGAGCCGACACCGCTAATGCCAATAATTAGGCCTGGTTGTCAGGTGGGTTTCTCGGGATTCGCATTGGTACAAGAAGCACTAAAGGAAGTGGGACCATCCTGTACTGAGATAGCCATAAAGCTCTTACAGCTCTACCCTCACTAATATTTGGGGGGAGAAGTTGATGGGGCAGGAGTAGGTCAGACCTGGTGCGGGTAGACCTGATTTGGCAAACTTTTAGATAAGCACGGTTGGACCAGAGTGACCAATAATTTCGGTCAGATCTTCTTCTCAAAGCAAGGCCTGATCTTCTCTCTAAGGAATATTACGTTGAGCTAATTTCTAGAGGAAACCCTTGGGAAAGTCATTAGAAGATTGGCTTAGGATAGGTCAGGACTGTAGACCTGACCTGGGATAACAAAAAGGAGGTAAGGTCAACTCGGTCCTAAAGAAAGGACTAATCAGGCTTTCTTAGAGACGGAGCTGGTAAAGATAGCCACGGTTTGAGAATTTTCCTGACCTGGTAGAGGTTTCCCGGAAAATAACCCCTGGAAAATAGTGTCGAGGTGGCCTGGTCATCAGGGCTGCCGATGGAAAAGGAGATCAGGACAGTTTAAGCCTGGGTAAGGTTTGACCTGGCTTTTCCTAGAAAACATAATGGACCAGAGGTGGATTATCTCAGCCCAGGAATCGGCCCGAGCTGGACAGAATTGCCGATAGGAAAGAGGGAAGAGCAGGACCAGGGAAGACCTGGCCTCCTAATCCCCATTGAGGGGATAAGTGGGACCACTTGTCAGAGTTTATTGCCTCAACGGCCCCTGACTCGCGGCCCTTCTTTTCCGAGATCCCGGAAAGGGTCCCCACTGGGAAAAAGTATAAATATCTCAGCCCCAAGGCTGAGAGAGGTATGTCATTCTTTTGTGCATTCCTTCTTTGCTTCCTGGAAAACACCTCATACGCTTTCTGACTTAAGCATGGGAGAGGTTTCCACCGGAAAACCACCGGTGGTCCTTTCTAACGTGTGTTTGTGTGCAGGTTGGGAAGGCACATCAGTTTTCAGGCAGTATCATATTTTGGGGTGAAACACCTACTTTTAAACAATGAGTTTGTCAAGGTTAAAAAGTTCGCTTGCAAGAGTACGAGTACGCTTGTAGGTTGGCAAGTTGAACCGAGTCGAATCTCTCGAGGAAAGATAATCGGAGGCTCTCTTTGTGTTTGTTTTCACGAATAAGAAAATAATGAAAAAGCTAATCTAACACTTGGATTAAAGACGTTGATTTAAAAAATGATCAATGAAACCAAAAGCTTGGAAAAGATTTTAGAAAACTGGGGTCTAGAGCTCTAAAATCATCTCCACGGTCACTTGGGCATTTCATCGAACACCTTATCTACAAGCTAGGGTTGTCAATCCCAACTTTTAGATTAAGTACCCAACAATCCCAATTGATGGTTCTAAATTATTATAAGTACTAGACCCGTAAGATCTAGTCAACAATCATCAACAATTTCAATATCACAACCCCAAAACAATCAAGAACATGATTCATCATGAAAACTTTGAAGAAGCATCAATGGGGGGGGATTGTTATTCTAATAAGAATTTCTAACAAGCATATAATTAAATGTATGAGAAACTAAGGAACTCGCTACTAATACGAATAAAGAGCATCACAAATGCAACAAAAGTTCATAATCTAAAATATCAAGAAATTAAACTAATTAAGCAAGGAAAATTGAAAACTTACTAATTAATGGAGAAAAGTAACATCGTCCAAGCGAGAAATTATACTAAGATTCACTAATTAATTAATCTAAGATCAACTAAAACTAGTTACTATCTAAGATCTACTAAAACTAGAGTTTGAAACGGAGAAGTAGAAGAAAGATAACAAACAACACTCTTGGATTGTCAATGCAAGAGGTTCGAGAAAAGAAAGAGGATAATTATGGGCTCTGGGCACTGCTTCTGGCTGCGAGCTTCTCCTTTTAAACGACGAAAGTGGGCCTGTTCATTTTATGGGCCGAGTGCTCTAAATTTCCAAAATTGTGTTGGCATTGGGTAATCCAATGTGGATTAACAGACCCAGTGTCAATGGTAATACATCAAATCGAGGCACAATCTCGTTAAAACTCCACTCGCAAGCCCACACTCGTCCATATTAAAACCAAAATACTTCATCATACCTGAAATAAACATAATATATGGTAAAATAAGTCAGAGACACAAAAATATGGAAATATGCTCAATCAATCCAACCTATACTGAAATTGATAACAAATCCAACTAAAATACTACACAAATATATATAGAAATCAAGACAAATTCATGCGAATCGGGTGGGTAAGTCCTCGTCTAAATCGGTTTGATTATTCTCGCCGAAGTTGATTTATTATATAAGTTTTCAACTTCTTCCAGCGTCATATCATTGGGAACATAGTCTTCGGCAACAGCCGAAGGTTCTCGTCGAGATCCTCGACCTCCAACTCGGCCTCGGCCTCAACGAGATTCTCAAATAGTATTGGTATTGATATTACAAGAAGAGCTTTCCATAATTATATTATAGAAGAAAATTAAGTGAAACGATATTAAGAAGAAGAAGAATATTGTTGATAGTATTTTTGGCATAAGTTAGCAACTTCAAGCTTGAAAATATAAGAGAAGAAGAAGAATAGTAGAGATGAGTTGGTGTGAGGATTGGTGTTGGATATTGGGGTATTTATAGGTGTAGAAATTGATTAAAAATAATATAAAAATTCTTTTTTGAAAAGGTAGCAGTTGTTAACCGCCCAATGGCTACTTTTTTTTTTTACCGTTAATGATCAACGACTATTTAATTCGAGTCGTTGATTCCAGACGATCAAAAACCGGGCAGTTTAACTGGTGGTTAAACAAACACCAATTTTTTTTTCTTTTTTCTAGTTAACTGGTGGTTACAGTTGGCTGGAAACCGTAATCGTAACCAAACCACCGAAATTCGGTTAGCGGTTATGGTTTTAATCGAAACCGGCGATCAACGGTTAAAAACCAGTGGTTAACCGGCTAACCATAACCGTCGGCGACATGTCTAGTCTTATAGAACTTTTTCTACAAAGATTATGTGGCTTCTCTTCTCTTTATTAACCAAGTTGAAGTGTTTTTTATATTTGATCGGGCTTGAGGATCAGTAGAACAGCCTCCAAAGTCGATCTCAATGTCGATTGCTCGACCGTCGACAACTTCTTCAAACTCGGTCGGCCAGCCATTATCGACCCACTCTCATATTTGACCATCTCAACCCAAGCCCATCCATTTATTCATCCATAACCGTGATCCATTTGTCTCAACCCGTTTACTTGGCTAAAGAGGAACAACCGCTGTCGTCAATTCGAGCTAATGCCGGTGGACGATCGCCTTGAGGATAAGAAGAAGATATATGTTAACTTAAAGAAGAATAAGAGATCCAAGAAATATGCCTTTATTTTATTTTATTTTGACCACTATTTCTTTGTTGCACAAGCGCATTGTATTTTGTGATCAATATACAATTTTTGATGTGAATCATGATATTTTTGATGGTATTGGGCAGCCGAAAACATGTAATTTTCAATGGTAATGTAGGTAGTAGGGTTGTATTATCAGCTTGAAACATAGGTATGAAATTGAAGTGGATGATGAGTTTGGTTTTGTGAACTTTTCCAAATGCAAGGTACTTTGTTTTTTTATGTAGAAATAATGTCATTTTTGCATTGAAAACTGTCACTTTTACATATTATATTATTATCAAACATTTAACTTAAAGATATATCGTTATCACCTTTTCAATTAATAATAGCACCTTTTCTCTAGAAATTGTCGCTTTGCACTAACAATTGTCACTTTACATACTACATTGCAATTCATCATTGAACTTAATATATAAAACTATCACCTTTTCAATTAATGTTGTCGCGTTATTTACAAAACACTATCACTTTTCATAGTTCAACTTAAAATATAATAATGTGAGCTTTTTAATTATTACCGTCACGTTTTCACTAAATTATGCCACTTTTCCAATTAAAAATGTCACTTTTACACATTATATAATAATAAAACCATTTAACTTAAATACAGTAACTTTTGCATTAAAATGTGTCACTCACTAAAATCTGTCATTTTTACATATTATATTATAATGAAACATTATCATAAAAGTGAGATTTGAAACAAAAAGGATAAAAATGAGGGGTTAACAATACAATCTTTTTATAAAAATTCTTGACTATAATATGTAAAAATGACAATTTTTAATGCAAAAGTGACACATTTTTAAATATTATATTATAATAAATCCTATAAGTTTAAATATAATAGTGCCTTTTTTAAAAAAAAAAACGTGTCAATTTTTCATTGAAGACTGTTATTTTTGCATTAAAAATGTCACTTCTACATATTATATAATAACCAAACATGTCAATTTCTCAATTAACACTTTCGGAATAAAAACTGTCACTTTTTCGTTAAAAAGTGTCACATTTGCATATTATAATCAATCATTTATTTTTAAAGATTTCATTATCAACTTTTCCAAATTTTCGTCACTTTTGCTTTCAAAAGTGATTGTATAAACAAGGAGACAAAATTGCTTTGTATGTTCGAATATCGTGAATCTTTCAAAAGTGACCATTATCAACTTTCAAAAGTGCCGTTTTTATTCAAATATCGTGAATCTTGGCTTTACAACTTACTTTTTGCAATAAAAGCGTCACTTTTGCACTAACAATTGTTACTCTTAAGTAGTATATTGTATCAATCATTTAACTTAAAATATAACAATGTCACCAAAACTTGTCACTTTTGCACTAAATCGTGTCACTTATACACATTATATTGTAATCAAATATTTAATTTAAAATAACAATGTCACTTTCTTACTATAAATATTAAAAGTTTTTCACTTAAAAGTGTCACTTTTCTCACTACATACTATCACTTTTATATATTATATTGTAATCAAGTATTTAAATGATTACTGTTGTTCTTTGTGAACTCTCATAATGAAACACTGTCACTTTTGGTAAGTTCTCCTTCTTCAGAATCTGGTTCAGGCATTTTCACAAACACCTTACAATTACAACAAGATTAGTTCGGATTTTTGGTGATGGATTTACTGCTTCTCGAGTCCTCGAATCAATTATGTATTCAAACGTAATACCCTCATCTATGTCTTTCTCTTTCTTCACAAAAACAATTCCATCAATCTAAGAAAAAAACATGACAAAAAATGTCTCAGTAGCCATCTAATAATATTACAAAAATTGGTCAAAGTAACTAATCAACACTTTTATCAAAATCCCTTTCACTAATATATAATTCATGTAATCATCGTCTACAACTATCCTTGTACCCAACCCCTTGAGCCCTTCTGCTGGGATTTCTGTAGCAGTGACGAGAGAATAGAGCTTTTCTTTAGCATCCCCGTCATTATTCTTCTTGCGTTCAATTCAGAACTTTATCCTGCGCTTGATTTTAATCTCAATATCTTATCACGAACTTCGTCAAAATAAATAAATAATAAAAAAAAGGAAAAGAAGAGGCAATAGAATAAAAGGAGATTCGTGTGGTCGTCATACAAGAGACTTGATCTTGTTAAACAATAACATGACACTAAATTACAACTTTTAAGTTGACCCAATAATTGATTTAGTATTAACAACTATTATTTTGAAAATTGACATCCAAAGATATATCTCAAATAAAATTCCCAAGACTCACAACATTTAATTTCGATTTGGCCTTATTATTGTTTAACAAAGTTGAAAACCTTGATTGTGTGAACTACACATGCACACAAACACAAAACCTAATGTAACATCCCAAATTTTATTACGCATATATTTTAAATCTTAAGCCTTTTTGATAATTTGTGATTTAGTTTAGAATGGTCCAAAATCTTTATTTTAAGTTATTTTATTTCATTGTTTTAAAGGCCATTCTCATTTGATTTAAATTTTGGTCCATTAAAGAAAGCCCAAAGCAATCTACAACTCTTCAGATTTCTGTTAACTTACGCAAAACTCCTAATCGGTTGCAAACTCCTAAACTTGCAAAACTCCTAATCGGTTACAAACTCCTAAACTTCTGGGATTTATAAGTTCTCAGCACATCCAATATCTATAGTTCTGTTTCCATCTAAACCACAACCATCTCGAGCCACAACAAAAACGCAGACCCAAATATCATCTATACCTAAGTCTTTGAACGACCAAGTTCGGCATACCAAACTACCAAACCATCTCCAGAATTTGCAGCCATCACGAGTCGATCAGGACAAACTCAAGGATCGGCCACCGACCTTGTTTCCACGAGTCACTGTTTCGGAACCAAGCCACGAAGTAGCATCGAATCTCCAAAACCCATGAACCATGTCCTCAAATCAGGCCCAGGATCAATGCCATCAAAATCGGTGAACCAGCTCTGCCCGACTTCGCCACCGAGACGCCATGAACACTCAGCATGTTTTAGGGCCCATGAATTGAGACCAGGTCCAACTGCCGACGCCGCCCTCTCCGTTTGCCGTCGCCTGCCAAGCGGAGCGACGCCTGCACCCGCCTACACACAGAAGTCGTTTCCAGCCGCCGGCGATGGCCAAACGGGAGAGGTGCTGTGCCAATTTCAGACCTTGAGGAGAAGGCGGAGAAGTTGGCTGCCGATTGAAGCCGTCGCCGGTCCGTCGATGAGTCAGGAAGTGGTCGAAGATTTCTGAAATTGGGAGAAAAACAATCGGGCCTGGAGATGGAGCGTCGCCTGCCAACCGCCGCTCGGAGCCGCTACAGGCCGCCATCGCCGCCAATCCGCCGGTGCTGCGCCGATTTTCTAATGCCGCTGCCGATTTTTCTGTTTTGGAGAAGAAGAAGGGAGAAAATGGTTTGGCCGATTGAAGGAAATGGGACGGGTTGTGAAAATTAGGGCTGGAAGTCCCTTTTGATACCAAGTACTTTCTCAATATTTTCAATTAGCCCCAGAACTCTTAATCCTCATCGATTGAGCCACCAATTTA
>BMAC01000995.1:119490-138444 GCA_014905375.1 Phtheirospermum japonicum | reverse complement strand
AACATTGTTAAAGTATCACAAAAGATTGCTAAAGTATCACAAAATATTGTTAATATACCACAAGTTTTTTATACCTATTTTTAATTAAAGTATAACTAAGTAATGTTTTTAGCTCAAGTTGTTCGAGTTTCACAAAACATTGTTAAAGTATCACAAGTTTTTTATACATATTTTTACAATAAAGTATTGTTAATTAACATTTTTAACTCAATTTATTTGAGTATCACAAAATATTGTCAAAGTATCACAAAAGATTGCTAAAGTATCACAATGCTTTTCAATATTTATTTTCTAGTTTTTTATCCCAGAAAAACTGAAAATATTTACCAAATATCCGTTGTTCATCTTATAAAAATTTTGGGTTGTACGATTGTTCGTCTTATTTTTACACATCAACCTGCAAATTTTCAAAATCTTTCGATTTCTTTTACTATTTTTCCGGCCAATTTGAAAATTTAGAAAAAATCACCAAATATCTAGAAAAATTAAAAAAATTCACCAAATTATCCGTTGTTTATCGTATTGCAATTTAGGGCTGTACAATCATTCGTCTTATTATTGCGCATCAACCTGGAATTTTCCAGATTTTTTCAATTTTTTTTACTATTTTTCCGGCCAATTTGAATAATTAAAGAAATTTACTAAATATCCCAGAAAAATTGAAAATTTTCACCAAATATCCGTTGTTTATCGTATTGAAATTATGGGAAGTACAATTGTCCGTCTTATTATTGCGCGTCAACTTGAAAATTTTTAAATTTTTTCGATTTTCTTTACTATTTTTCCGGCCAGTTTGAAAAATTAAAAAAATTCACCAAATATTCTAGAAAATATAAAAAAATTCACCAAATATTCGTTATTCATCGTATTTCAATTATAGGTTGTAGTATTGTTCGTCTTATTATTGCGTATCAATCTGAAAAGTTTCAGATCTTTTTGATTTTATTTAAAAAAATTCCGGCCGATTTGAAAATTTTAAAAAATTCACCAAATATCCCAAAAAAAATTAAAAAAATTCACCAGATATTTGTTGTTTATCATATTGCAATTATGGTCTGTATAATTTTTTTTCTTATTATTTCGCATCAATCTGCAAATTTTTAGATTTTTTAGATTTTTTTTACTATTTTTCCGGCCAATTTGAAAATTTGAAAAAACTCACTAAATATTCCAGAAAAATTGAAGAAATTATTTATCGTATTTTAATTTTGGGCTATACTTTTATTCGTCATATTATTGTGAATCAATCTGCAAATTTTTAAATTTTTTTGATTTTTTTTACTATTTTTCCGGCCAGTTTAAAAAATTAAAAAAAATCACCAAATATCCTAGAAAATTTGAAAAATTCACCAAATGTCCGTTGCTCATCGTATTTGCAATTTTGGGTTATACAATTATCGGTCTTATTGTTGCGCATCAACCTGCAAATTTTTAGATTTTCTCCTTTTTTTTTAACTAGTTTTCCGGCTAGTTTGAAAAATTGAAAAATTCACCAAATATTCCAGAAAACTTGAAAAAATCACCAAATATCCATTGTTCATCGTATTATAATTTCGGGGTATACGATTATTCGTCTTATTATTGCTCATCAACCTGCAAATTTTTAAATTTTTCTGAATTTTTTTACTATTTTTCCGGCTAGTTAAAAAAATTCACCAAATATCACAGGAAAATTAAAAGAATTCACCAAATATCAGTAGTTCATCGTATAGCAATTCTGGACTGTACGATTGTTTGTCTTATTATTGCGCATCAACCTGCAAATTTTCAGATTTTACCGATTTTTTTTACTATTTTTTCGGCCAATTTGAAAAACTGAAGAAATTTACCAAATATTCGTTTTTTATCGTATTGCAATTTTGGGCTGTGTAATTGTTCGTCTTATTGTTTCGCATCAATCTGAAAATTTTCAAATTCTTTCATTTTTTTTACTATTTTTCTGGCTAATTTGAAAAATTGAAAAAATTCACCAAATATTTCATAAAAATTGAAAAAATTCACCAAATATTTGTTGTTCATCGTATTGCTATTCTGGGATGTACGATTGTTCGTCTTATTGTTGCGCATCAACCTGCAAATTTCAAATTTTCCCAATTTTTTTTACTATTTTTCCGGCTAGTTTGAAAAATTGAAAAATTCACCGAATATTCATTGTTCATCGTATTGCAATTTTGGGCTGTACGATTGTTCGTCTTATTGTTGTGTATCAACCTGCAAATTTTCAAATTTTTTCGATTTTTTTTACTATTTTTTCGGCTAGTTTGAAAATTAAAAAAATTCACCGAATATCCGTTATTCATCGTTTTGCAATTCTGGGCTGTACGATTGTTCCTCTTATTGTTGCGCATCAACATGCAAATTTTCAGATTTTTCTGATTTTTTTTACTATTTTTCCGACAAATTTGAAAAATTGAAGAGGGTTGGGTCCAATATTGGGTTGTTGGGTCCGGGTTTGGATTGTTTCCTGAGTTTGAATCACCTTACAAAATGGTAAATATGGTCTTATTTTATGAGATTGGTCTCACCCAAGACCTACCCTAAATGATATGTAAGAGAGAGAGAGTTTTAATAGTATATATAAATATCAAAATCAATTTCAACGAAATCAAAGAATTTTGAGATCCCGTAATATATATTAGAAGGAATTGTTCAAATCAATACCAAAATCGAGAGATGCAATTGTAAAATATTTGTAAACGGGAGATGGAATTGTTTAGATCAATATCAAAGTTGAATTCGCAATATAATAAGCTAAATCATAAACACATATAAAAAATTAAAAATCTAAATTAGAATCGAAAAATAAAATGTTGATTCAATTACCAGGGATTCGGTATAATTTTGAATTTTGAAAAATATTGGAATAATAATCATAGAAGACTCAACTTTGAAGAATATGTTTAGGAATAAATTCCGAGATGTGAAAATTGAAAAGGAGAGCGGCACAAATGATTACAATGGCACAAATGAAAAAACAAATATTATTATATACTTAGTGAAAAAAAAAACATCACTTACCAAAAATATTTTCTCACTACAAGCTGACACATCATCTCAGGAGCTCTCGTATCACGATACCTCAACCTAATAATTAACGATATTAATAAATAAGGTGAATGAGTTTACTTAAAATATTTGTTAAGAAACACATTGATTATAATAGTTGATTAGACTTAAATAACTTTTGTTTTGAAAAAACTATTAGTTGGGTTTTCTGCAACAATTAGATTCACAAACGACTCGTCAATCTCCAGATTATGCAATGAATCACGCTCGCTCTAGTGTGTGCATATAAATATTTCTCACGAGTTGGGTTTGACTTGAATTTATCATACCGATTTTTAAAAAGTCAACTTTTAAGTGAGTATTCATAAATTTATGTTCCAACCATGAAAGATGACGATTTAAAATGGTGACATGCAACCATATATTTATTTCAACAATCGTTGCCGAATAATGTTCAATATTATCGACTTAAATTAACTATGGGAAGAAATGGCAAAAGCAAAGCATATATATATATATATATCACCAGTCGCTGATTCGGTAAGAAGATGTTCTAGAATTTCGTTGTATTCAGTTAAAAAAAGGAAAAAATACGCTAAATTCTCTTAATTATTCATTTTTTTACTTTAGCATACAAAATATTTTTTATCACACTTTACACTATACTAGTTTAAAAACCTGCGATTACGCGAGCATAAATAAGAAATGTATAGAACGTAAAATTTATTAAAAAATAAATAAATAAACTATTTCAAACAGTGATTATTAATGTCAAAAAACAAAAAAATGGTGTTCACTTTAATTATGAAACACTTCTTTGTGAATTACATTAACTGTCTTATTCACAATGATATCATTTTCTACGGAATAAAAAAATATTCAACACTTATTCACTAAAGAAATTGCGACATGTTGCTGACCGTGGTTGAACACTGGTCTTGGCAAATACAAGCCAACGTTATAAAATAAAGAGTTTAACCTTAACTCTTGTTTATAGTCATTGTGAAACGAAACAATAAATAAAAACTGGCTTCTCTGAAAGTTGATACATGGGTTGCAGAGATAGTTATTTTAACATGTAATCTTATGAAAAAACTGAATATTATTATTTTTCAGTTATTTAGAAAAACTAAATAAGTGATTATATATATAGAGTTAAGCAATATAAATGTAAACCATCTAATTATTTCTCAAATATATAATATTATTAAAAAAACGTTGAACATGGCTCACAAAAAGATTACTATTCGTTGATATGTAGTTTACAAATTATAAAATATTTAGTTGTGCACAACAATCACACGCTATTCTTGGCTTGCAATAAAATAAAATAAGAAGTCTCATAGCAGTTATGTATTATTAATTCAGATATATAAAAATCGTAAGATAATGATTTTAAGTCATGAACCTTAAACCCAAGGTCATGTAAAAGTAACAATTTAAACAAATTGTAAACTCCTATTGCAATAAACTTAATGAACAAATGTTGTGCATAAACAACAATGAACTTTAATGATATACATATACATTATTTAATTCTAGTCATTTACACCAAATATTACAGTAGGTTTTTCATCTCTTTCTGAAGATGACATGAAAGAATATGATCATCACAACATAGCGCGACTAAACTCGTAAAAAACATAACTGGGAATAAAAAAAGTAGTATATTTATTAAAATAAAAAAATAAAATTAATATTACAAAAAGAACCTTAAATATTTTAATCCTCTGATTTTCTAAAAATTTGAGGTAAGCACATATATAGAATATCATGATCAATTCTTTTATATAAACTTAACCAATAATAATTTAATTATAAAAAAAGAATAAAATATAGCAAAGAAAAAAAACTGGCTCTGCCGTTTTCTCTTCTGTTCACACAAATTCATATTTAGTCAAAATAAAGTTAAAAACATTTCTCAATATATATATATATATATATATATATATATATATATATATATATATATATATATATATATATATATATATATATATATATATATATATATATTACAATTTCAACAAACCAACTAAATCAATCCAAGCATTACCCTCATTCCTTAAGGCGGTCTGCCCACTTCACCCAGCGTCTTTATAGATATGATCCCAACATATTTATAAAGTATTTTAGATGAATTAATGTCAAGGTAAACCGTGGAGCCATTATGCAGACTATCAAATTTTCTGATTGTAGAAAGAATTTAGCTATTCGATAAAAAGAATTGCATTTTGTGTTTTGGAATCGAAATGAGGGTGGTAGTTATTTATAATGATAATATTTATGCATTTTTATTTATTATAATATTTTATAATTTCACTCAGCCTTTAAATTGACTTCAATGAAAGCATTCTCGGTTATAATATGAATTTAAATATTCTTAATTTATATTATTATTATTATTATTATTCAACATGTTATCAAGCGACTTTTAGAAATAAGTCATACAACAAATAATAATAAGTTTTACCAAGATTAAAGATTTCTAATTGAAATTACAAAAGTGTGTTAAAGTCTAACAATATTAATAAATCATACCAAAATAATGCACATGATCTTCCAATAAAAAAATAATAATACCTCATACCAAAATTAAAAAGAATAAAATTGAATTTTGATTATATCAAACTTTGAATTACTACAAAATCTATTTGAATTAAAAAATGAAAAAAAATTATAATATTACAAGTTTATTATCTGAGTTTAAAATTTATTATTATTATTATTGTTATTATTATTATTATTATGAACTTCAGATTTACAATTAAAAATCTGACCAAATATATATTGTAAAATTGCTAATCGAAGTTAAGTAGAAAACTAATGATATTTCCATAAGTATCATAAATAGAAATATAAAGAATTGTTTTTAATTCTTATTCCAATAATTTCACTTTAATATAGATCGAGAGTCAATCAATTAATCATCCAGAATTAAACTGAATAAAGATTAAATGTAGATATCAAATTTATTGATTGTAATTAATGAGATTTACTAATAATATTTATTTGATTTGATATATATTTTATCATTAATGTCAATATCAATTTTTAATATATAGATTGCACGATTTCAACAAAAAAAAAAATGATTGTATTAAGTGGGTTTAAATATAATATTAATTTCACTTCATTGTTATATATATCTTCTCATTAATCACATTTTCATTTTATATACCTAAATGAATATTGACTTATTTAAAAAAAAAACTGAGCATTCAATTAAAATTATTAATTTAAATTAATAAAATGTGATTATTAATTTCTCCATCAAATAAGAAATTCTAAATGAATGATAAATATTTTTCAAAATTAGTGATTGTAATTAAGAACATTGCAATAAATACATTTCCTTACTAAAAAATATTTAAATCTAAACAAATACACATGGTAAAAAAATATACATGTAACGCCCCAAATAAAAAACCGCCTCAATAATAATAAAATAAATAAATAAAATAAACTCTCACCTTAAATTCGCTTTCATATACATAAAACACAATAAAAAGAAGTCGACAAAAGAGAACTTTAGACGTGTCAGTCTTCACCTTGAAAATTGAAGTCAACATCATTCGCATTATCGTCGATATCTGGAGAGTTTGGTTTTAAAACAAACGAGAGCGTGAACTAAAAGAGCTCAGTGAGGGCAAACATAGTAAATGCAAATTTTCTTTTAAAATATAAAACTGACAAGAGTTTAGAAAATAATTTTCATAAAATAATCAAAACACTTGGTGTGCAAAACTTTTTTCATACATTTAACAAAACTCTAGTCAGCAGCTTCAAAATTAAAATATTTTAAAATTAAATGAACAATAGATTTTCTCAAAAACTAACCAATTAATACATTTAGAATAAACAGATAATACCAACTTTTTTTAAAAAATCAATTGAAATAGTCAACTGTTGAAAAGATAGGGAAATTCGTCTCGTTCTAAAATAGTCAGACCGATTAGTGAGTGTCCGAGTACATAACTCTAGAGGTGGCTCCCGCGCGTAGCACTTAGCTCCTGAAGAACTCTAGAGCTGGCTCCCACGCGTAGCACTTAGCTTGCGAGCCAGATTAACTCACATAAACGTAGAATCAATGTCAATCAAATGTCGACCCATACGTTTCCACTCACCATTAAAGATGACACTCCAATAGGTCGAAGCCTCAGTCTTCTTATCCCTCCCAACAGGCTCCATGTCCCTTTAGTTATGGGATTCAAACCTAGGGTACGTCATATTCTGGAATATACCCAATCTATGACACAAATCCTATCGTCGTCTCTGACCCGACCAGGAAAATAGGAATAAGTACCACGAGTAGTCAAGCAATAACCACAGACAACCTGCTCAATTGATTGCCCAAACTACTCGTATCTGACGGACAGTGGTAGGGATAGACAGTAACAGTGACAGACAGTAACACTCGCTAATAGATAATCGATAACAACAACCGAGTTCAAATATAAGAAATAACCTTTGATATAAAATCATATAGTAGAGATTATGATTAAGCATTTAGCACAATTCACATAGGTCAATGCACACTTGCACATTTCTTCTCAAAATGCTATTTTTCAAAAGGCTTGTAACAAGTGCTTCATGATTTGGAAAATATCAAAATTTTCAGTTAAAAATATTTTACTCCCAGATAAGCACAAACAACACATTATGATTTGAAAATATTCCAACTCCCCAGTTGAAAAAGTTTTACTCACCTTAATAGAGGCTCTTTCCAGAATCAAGCATATTACTACGACGACTTTACGAGGTTTCCAATCTAGTACATGAAAGGCCTCGACACTTCTGAATAAAGCCTAAGTAAATTCCTAAAAAATAATATAATTATAAAGATTAAAAAATATAATTTATAATAAATTAATATCTAAGAAACTAAGATACTTGAAAGTGAAACTAATAATCTACAACGCAGAATATGATGATAAGAATGTTCGGGCCTCAGTTCTTAAAATATGGAGTTCAGTGGGTAAATTTTTAATTTCGGATACGTCTTATGTAGGAAGATGTTATAACGAAACTATGGTTCGAATTTAAAGTCATTTGGAAGTCGTTTGACCCATTTCGGCTCAAAAATAAGAAAGTAGTACGGTTTTGAAAAATTAATAAAGTAATTGGGGGTTAAAATGAGAATATCGAAACTTTAAAAAGTTTGTGGGGTCAATCTGAAGTTTTGAAGACTCTAATTGGGGTTAACTCAAAATAAACCAAAACTGAATTTAGGAGGACTAAATTGAAACTTTGAGGGGTCGAATTAAAGTTTTCTAAAACTATAATTATGTCCAAAACTTCATCTAGTTTTCAAAAGTCAATCCATAAATTATTAACCCATTTCATTTGAACCCCTAAACTTTTTAAAACCTCCTGACATGCTCGTTTCTTCCCTTCGTCGGCCCAGCCCCTCTCCGGTGACCACTTGACACCAGCCACTATCCTGAACACACACAAAACACGCTGACGCACACACGAACACATCAGGACCATACACGACACACTCACGCACGCACCAACACACACGTAGTCACAAATCTCACCGGAATCAAAAACTGAGTTCAGAATCATGTTTCTCGTGAAGAGAGCTTTCACTTAATATAAAGTTCATTAAATCCCGACAGTCCGAAGGGTCAGAATGGGCGATCGCCGGCGAGCAAAGTTTGTGGCCCCGTAATGAATTCTCCGGTATCGGTTTGTAAAATTAACTAAATAAATAAATACTACTCGTCAATACGAACAACTCGGTATATTGTACATAAGATTTGGACTTGCGGTTCGAAAATCAGCCGTCAAAGATCGACTACGCCATCACGCGACCACAAAATCTATAGCGAACAGAAACTTTGTCGACAGTTTTCAGATGATCCAAAGAACCGATCGTTGATTCGGAAGTGATGTTAGAAACCTTTCTAAACTGGCTATGTACAGTATAAATTTGGTTATGATCCAACGATTGAATTTTTGCCAGATTTCTGACGAAGCTTTGCTGTCAAAGGTTGTGATGTTGGCGAAAGCAAGAAGAAAGGGAAAATGCGAGGCTTGTCTGAAATCTGAGAATATATAGAAGGCTAAGGCGGTTTGTAATGGACTTGGACTTAGTATTTGGGCTCAAATCTTTGGTCTAAGCTCAATTGTTTGGGACTATTTAATTGAATTTGGCTTGAAGAATTTTGGTCCCTATTTAACACATTGAGTCAAAATAAGAATATACTATATGTATTTATTTTCATTACAAAATAAAATAAATAGAAATAGAAATTTCATAGTACCAAATATATATTCCAACAAAATATTATTGTAATAAAACATTTCGATTGAAATGAAATAAAATAGTGATATAAAGAATAATCAAATTTATTTGAATAGATTATAAAGGTAAATAGACGGGACTTCACAATACACGTATATTATTTATATATATGTGATATGTACATGAATATTTTTTCATATATATATATATATATATATATATATATATATAAATATTTATATGTATGTGGATACTATAATATTTATAAGATTACATAGACTGTGTGGATTCATGTAATATTATATAATATAATTATACATTTGGTAACATAATTAATTGTGTTAAATATGGTATTCCATTTACGGTTCTTCTATAGAACCAGATAGGGCTCCATTATGGAGCCCTATAAATGACATGGCATTCAATTGAGCCCTTAATTATTATTTTCTTTTTCTTTTTCCTTTTTTTTTATAAATGCACGGTGGGGTGAATGCCATGTGTTATATAGGGCTCCGTAATGGAGTCCTATCTGATTCTATAGAAAAATTCATTCCATTTATACTTCAATTACTAAATGTAGTAATTATGAGAGTAGTAGTTTTGTATATATATATATATATTGTAATTTTCTTAAGAAAAAAATTTGTGAGAATTATATTTATACTAATTATATATTTGGTAATATAATTAATTATGTTTAATATATTTTTTCATTTATACTTCAATTACCAAGTGTGTAGTAATTATGAAGGTGGCAGTTCCATTTAGACACGTCTATATTGAAAAATATATTAAAATAATTAATTATGTTACCAAATATATGATTAGTAAGAATAGAATTCTCACAAATTTGTTTCTTAATTTATACATTTATATATATACATATATATATATATATATATATATATATATATATATATATATATATATATATATATATATATATAATGTATACTAGTGCGAAAACTCGCGATTTCGCGGGCAAATATAAAAAATACAAAAATATATAGATTGTGTGGATTCATTTAATATAATATATCATGTGAAGAAATCAAGTATATTTATATTTGAATACAAATAAAATAACTAAAATACAATGTCAAATTATAAATGGAAATGTGATAATCGGTGTACGAGGATTATAATTTTTTTGATTTTTTGAATTAGTATGTATTTGGTATGATTGTTTTAGTTTAAGTGTATAAATCAAGAAATAATTAAAAAAAGTATGTGAGAATTTTATTCCTACTAATTATATATTTGGTAATATAATTAATCATGTTAAATATGTTTTCCATTTATACTTCAATTACCAAATGTGTAGTAATTGTGAGGGGAGCATTTTCGTATATATGTATATGGAAAAATTAAGAAACAAATTTGTTCGAATTATATTCTTACTAATTATATATATGGTAACATGATTAATTGTGTTTAATATGTTTTTCCATATACATTTCAATTACCAAATGTGTAGTAATTATGAGAGGAGCAGTTTTTTATATATTTATATGAAAAAAAATTAGGAAACAAGTTTTAGGCATGTGATTTATTTCAAATTAATCTAATCATAAAATCTCTCAATTGTCTATTAACTTTTATACACATGAAATTAAGTAAAAAAGACTAAACAAGTTATAAATACAATATTCCTCATAAGTCTATCAATCATAATATAATAACGCACTAATATTATAATTTATAAAAGCATAAAGCTTGTTAACGTCTTATTGCATAGATATTGAAATAATTTACTTACTATAATATTTACTAGTCTAATACTTGTGTATTACACGGGTTTATCAAAAGATGAATATTAAAAATATTTGTTATAATTAAACTTTTTTTTATGTAAAATGAAAAATTCAAATGATATATTCTCAACCCTTACCTTTTTCACGTCCGATTTATTTATTAATTATTATAATTATTAAATGTTTATTTTCATGTTTAGATTCAATTCGTTAATAATCTTATTTACATACTTATAAGAATTTAAAAGAAGTCACATTCTAAATTCGTTAATAATATTACTTACATACTTATAAAACCTAAACGGATGTCATACTTTCAACTCGCGTCGCATTGTAACGATGTCAAATCTATATTTAATAATAACTATTATTAATAATAATTATTATTATTATTATATGATTTTATATTTTTATGTTAGATTGAATTAATTACTAATTTTTAGTTACATACTTAGATTATTTCAAATAAACCTCAATTTACCTAAACAGAATATTTAAAATTACAAAATTAAAATTATATTAACTTTTATTATAAACACTACTGATTTAATAATTTCATAATAATTCTTTAATTAAAATTATATCTTGTGTAATTTATCTTTTAATTAAAATAACTAACTTAGATCTTTTCTACTAATTTTATATGATGTATATGTATTTTTATATTAGGAGAATAAAAGGAAAATATTGAATTAGAAAAAATATAATAAAAGAAAAATATTAAATTGGGAAAATATAATAAAATAAAAAGATTAAATTAGGTGAGATACAATAAAAGGAAAATATTAAATTAAACAGATATTAGGCTCGTATGAAACTTAAACAACCGAAACACCAAGACTTTTTATGTGTTTAATGAAGCATGCGAAGCAGACACACGCATATTATGCGGGACCTGGAAAAGAGTAATATTCATTAAAAATACCAAAAGAATAATATTGAAAAATAGTCCATACAAATCGTAACATTATTTGTTCTGTTTTCACAATAAATAACTCTTACACACAAATCAGAACATTACTTGTTCTAATTACAGTAAGACTGGTTTTCAAAATTAAGAGTTTTGCAAGTTTTTTTACCTTGAGTCACGAAATTAGTTGTGATACATCAAGAACATTATTTGTTCTAATCACAGTAAGACTGGTATTTAGAATAGAGAATTTTCAAGTTTTTTTACCTTGAGTCACAAAAGTATATCAAAATACCCTAAACTTGACGGTACTACTAAATTAGGTTAATAGTAGGCTCGGATGACACCAAAGCACCATTTTTTTCAAAGCTAACGAAGCGTGAGAAACAGACACATAAGATATGAGGATTTTGCATTAATATATAGGGAATATAAGATTTCGTAGATTGTGTGAAATAATTTAATATAATATAATACAATAATATATTTGGTAACATAATTAATTATGTTAAACATGTTTTTCCATTTGCATTTTCGATGTTAACAAAATTGTGAGAATTCTATTCTTACTAATTATATATTTAATAACATAATTTATTGTGTTTAATATGTTTTTCCATTTATACTTCAATAACTAAATGTGTATACTAGTTATATATTTGGTAATATAATTAATATTCATAATAAAAGCACTAGTGCTTTTATTATATAGCAGTAGTTCTTTTATTATACAATCACATTGCTTTATTAATATTTCAGTTATATACACCATCAGTGCTTTTATTATACAATACCAATGCTTTTAGTCAAATAAGGAAATACACAAAAATCTAATCCATCCATTTTAATTAGATTTAAGGCTCATAATTGACTCTAGGTTCACAAATAAGGACATGATTCTCATTTGAACCTAGTCTTATATATATATATATATATATATATATATATATATATATATATATATATATATATATATATATATATATATATATATATATATATATATATATATATATATATAGTGTGTGTGTGTGTGTGTGGAGCGGATCCAATGGGTCCAGTTCTTATTATGAGTTTGCGGGCCAAATCACAATCATCCAATACATTACATCAAATGGATATAAATTAGTATAGGTGACAAGTACATCACTATAGAAAAAATTGGGATATGATGACGGGCAACAAGCTGGCCGCATATATTGAAGGATTGCTGACGGGTTTGCTGACAGGTATAGGTCGTTAGCAATATTAAAAAAAGTAAAATAACAACGCTGACCGGGCAATAAGCCATCAGCAATTTGCTAACGACCTATACCCGTCAACAATATATATATATATATATATATATATATATATATATATATATATATATAGTATATATATATAATATTATATAATTATTTAAATGGATATAAAAAATATAAATTTACAATATTATAATTTTAATACATTTTAAAATAATATTATATATTTATATTTTAATTAATTATTTATAAAATATAATATAATAGACATATTTAATTAATTAGTTATAAATTTAATTTAATTAAAATATACATTTATAAATATAATATAATTATTATATATTTATAAATAATATTATATATTTATAATAATTATATATCATTATTTATATACAATATATATTTATAAATAATTATATTTATAATATATATATAATACCATTATTCTTAAATATAATATAATTATTATATTATATATTTATAATGATTATATATCATTATTTATATATAATATATATTTATAATAATATTATGTAATTATAATATCGTTATTCATGAATCTAATCTACATTTATAAGTATAATATAATTATTATATAATTATATATTTATAAATTATATTATATATTTATAATAATTATATATCAATATTCATAAATATAATATAATTAATTATAAATATAATTTAACAATTAATTTACATATCTAATATATATTAAAAATATATAAAGTCTCACATGAAATTGACTTGGAGAGACGGTAACACTACTCCTCTATTTACAAGAGCTCGTATATTCTAAAAAGAAAAAGAAAAAGAAAAAGAAAATTACATTGAAGAGGAACTTGGACAAAGGGATAGTAGATTTGACAGTGTTCCAAAAGAACGGGTTGGTATCAATTAGTACCATCAACAAACTCATGTCGTCTGGAGATTTTAAATGGAAACAAAAAATATATATATGATTAATTTAAGACAAAAATATACATGGTTCTTTATGATTAAGAAACACATAAAGGAATAGAGGAACCTGAATAAAGCTTAGCTGAGATAGGAGTCATCTTTTCCTTTTGTTAGGAAAAAAAATAGTTAAAAAAAGTGAGGGAAATTTGGAATGATGAGTCGGGTAGAAATTAGCAAGAAACGGGAAGAATAAAAAACCATCGCTTTTTAATCCCGCCCATATCATATGTGGGATTTAAATTGACACGGGCTGGATTGGGTTGGGGGTCGGATTGAGCTAGGCCTGCCCAAGTAATTTTTTATAATACTTTATAAATGCTGACGGGCGCCACCCGTCAGCATTTCCCGACGGGTACGTTAATCACGTCAGCAATCATTTTTGGCATCAGGAAATTGATTGCTGAATTTGCTGACGGATCCGTCCGTCAGCAAATAACATTTTTTTTTTTATGTAGTGCATCTTGTGCATCAATAGATTTTTAAATATGCACCAATTAATATTTAAATAAATATTAATATTACTAATTTATATAAATGATACAATTTATATTTATCTCTCTCCTCAATTAATAATTCTCATCTATTTAAATCTCTCTATAAGTCTTAAGAAAATATAAATATTGTCAAAATAAATTACAAAATATTATTCCTTACGACCTAAGGAACAATACTCATACCATTTTTTCCATCAAATTTTTCATTTAAAAATTCTAATTGAAATTATTGCGAAAAACCTTATAATAAAAAATAAAAATTGACTGCAAATTTAGACGCATGTTATTTCACATTTATAAGTACATTGATGCATTAATAGAATGACAACGAAGTTTGCATTATATGTTGTATTTTTCCAAGCCAATTGTCAACTGTTTTACTGCACATTCATAGTTTGTTAATGCACATTTATATGTCTGATAATGCACAGTTAATAGAACAAATATACAATAATACATTTTATATGTTTATTAGCCAACCATCATCCATCAAATTTACATCTATCAGATCTAAATTTAGTGAGTTGTTGAGATTTGGCCCTACGGTCTCATTTTAATAATTGAATCCAATTTCTCTCTCTCTCTCTCTCTCTCTCCCCTATATATATATATATATATATATGGGTGGGTTCAAATAGAACCATGTCATTATATGCGAACCTGCGAACTAGTGTTTTTATTATATACCAACAGTGCTTTTATTATACAATCACAGTGCTTTATTAATATTTTCAGATATATACACCAGTAGTGATTTTATTATACAATCCTAATGCTTTTAATTAAATAAAGAAATACACAAAAAATTGGATCCATCCATTTAATTAGATCTAAAACACATAACTGACCCTAGGTTCACATATAGGGACATGGTTCTCATTTGAACCTAATTCTATATATATATATATATATATATATATATATATATGATCATGTGATAATGGATCCGTAAGTAAGAAATGAGAATGAATCCTAGACAATCATTTTAATCATTTTTTTTAGCAATTATCTGGTGGTATTTTAGTAATTTTTGGACATTCGGTGTCATTTTGGTAATTACGTGCCTTTCTCATTTCAACAACACCCACTCGCGATTTTTGCACAGAACGTTCCTTTCTCATTTTTCTTGCACAGAAGCAAGCTCCATATTCTTTGCGTCTTCAAATTTTTGCATTTCTCATTACAGCAATTACCCTAGCCACTCGCGATTTATCTTCATTTTTCGTCTTCAAATTATCTGTAATCTCCAAAACCACGAAACCCTCGCCATCTACCATCTCCTCTCAATTTTTTTAAAATCCCAAAATCCTAGTGTGTACAATCGATGGGAAAAACTCCACAGAAATCTCAACCGGAAAAGAAAATTTCTCCCAACAAGAATGCTAGTACGTTTTTTTTTTTTTTTGTGTGTGTGTGAAGTTGATGTTTTCGTATTTAGAATTAATATGCTATACGTGTGTTTGGATTATGTGCATTTGTTTTTCATGCGTTTTGACTATGCTGAATTTTGTTTTATGAATAATATTTTTAGCTTTTTAGTAGAACTTTGATTACTCAAATTGTTTCTTCTATTTATTGTCATTTAATTTAATTTTTCTGGGTAGGGTTTATGTGAATTGCACATTGCATTAAATATAATTATAATGGCGAATTTTTATTTTTCTCGTGTGATTTTCGTCATGGAATTCGAATTTGTTCATTTGTAGGGAAGGGTAAGAAAAAGGCAGATATTGCCACGAAGGACAAAGCTGTAGTTTCTATGGCTTCTGATCCTCAGGATTCACCAAACAAGAATTCTGGTATTTATTTTTTTTTAATTGTTTTTTCTTGAATTTGATGTTTTTGGATTTAGAATTAATGTGTCATATGGGTGTTGGATTATGTGTGATCTGCACATTGCTTTAAATACAATTTTAATGGTGAAGTTTATTTTTCCTCGTGTGATTTCTCTTATGGAATCTGAATTTGTGAATTTGTAGGGAAGGGTAGGAATAAAGCAGATATTGCCATGAAGGACAAAAGTGAAGTCTCTATGCATTCTAATCCTGAGGATTTGCAAAATAAGAATGCTGGTATGTTTTCCCTTTCTTTAACACTTTTCTATTCAAGAGAAGCCCACATTATTATTAACACTGTACATAATAATTCATTTGGTGTTGAAGGAAAAAACACAATTAGTGTGCCTTCGTCAATAAGTAACTGATGTAGGACAATTTAGATAGGGTCATTCTAGATGCAGTCCAGCCGTTGTACCTGTCTAATTGTAGTCACACCTTATACACCACTAGATTCTGTTATTATTCAATCTCATCCATCCATTTTGAGTACAACGTGGTACAAAGGGGTTTTTCATTTGTACTGTGTAGTACTTTTTTAATTCTATGATAAAATTTATTATTATTATTATTATTATTATTATTATTATATGACCAAAATAACCCTCTAATAATAATAATATTAAAAAGGTAAAATTATATTAAATTATTATTATAAACTTAATTAATTTATAACCTAATCCTTCAACTTTATTTAATTCCACACCACCCATTGATTTATTCTTATTTATAACATAACACTTCAACCTTTAATTTCTTTTAAATATATCCCTAAAGATTTATAATTTTATTTCAATGAATTACATCAATTAAAGTTCATAAAAGCAATCTCACGAATTCACACACGTATGAATATCCTGTTCTTCACCGGTTTTTCGCAAAACCTTGGTATTTCACCATGTTTCAACTTCACCAAATCTCAATTCATCGTCCACTCCAGAGGATCTATTCCATTCAACCATCCAATAGAATGAGAAAGTCGCCCCCCCAGCATGAAATGACGAAGATGCATAATTCTACGAAATAAATCTGTAAAGTTATTCCTCCCTCACTGTGCTCCATTTGTTGGATCAAATTACAAGTATTTGGGGCTATCCCTTGTGTAATATATGCGACCTCTTCGGTGAAATTCCATAGAGTAGTCGCTGGGTCGAGAATTTTATACCAAAGTCAATCTTATGTGAAGTTCCCCAAAACTGTTTGATAAAATGTCTGAACTAATGGGGTCGATAAATTGTTCGACGTAACACGAAGAAGACCATATAAAAAGAACTGGAGTAGTGGTATGGTGCCTTTTTCAAAAAAATACGAGTCTGTTGCTTTCATTTTGATGGGTGTTTAGTATATATTTTCTCATGTTTCTACATGATCGTTGACCTTTATATGATGGTTGTTTATTTATGAGAATTTCGTGATGTTGATTTTTGCTCCACTCGTTCTCATTTGTTGACTCTAAGCCAGTAAAACGTTTAACGGCTGATCGTCTGAATGTTGTCTTGTTTGAATAATGGATGATTGGGCATGTAGATTCCATGTTCGATACCGTAACATACTCCCTGAATGTTGTTTTGAAATTCTATTAGTGTTTTAAGGTTGTTGGATGCTTTATATTACATTTTCACATTAAATTTTATATTTTCTCTGACATTGTACTACTTATGTGGTTTTAATGACCTGAATTTAGTTTTTTGTTGGGTTGAGTTTATTAATAACACTGGAACAAAATCTTGGCCACAAAATTTTGAATATGTAGTTTTGTGTTCGGTACCCGTTTGGCTCGTCTTGACCAAATATTGTACAGTACGTCGGCACTAGTGCATAGGAATATTGACAATATTCATTTGTAATTGGAAGAATATTTCAAACAAGTTCCTCCACTTTTTCCCGCAAATTCTGTACAATTTGAATTAGTTGGTGTTGTGATGGAATATTACACTAATTAATTTGACCAATTATTTTGTACAAATTTCGGCTAATGAATGCTGAACGGGAAACTAAAAATTGTATCTTGTGTTATCTAATGCTTCATCATTTTGTTTTTTCAATTCTCGGTTTGTAAGACCCATGCTGTAGGTGAAGAGAGAAAGTCGATCATTGATGATCCGAAGATGCAAAATCTTCACATTTGACGTCGTCTACTAATCAGGCATATTATTGTGATTTATTAGAATAAGGTGACCAACAAGCCAACTTGTGGCTGTGGTCTGACCATTCTCTTGTAATACAATCGGTTTTTATTCGTAATAATATCTTTTATACTTATTGGCATTCCATATCTTTTATCCCATGCTAATTGCATAGGTATGGTCCTGATGAAGTTACTTTATTACGGTGGATTGGTCTAGTAGAACCGTGAGATAATCTAGCACGTAATGTAACTCGTCGAACTTGTTCCTAGTCAAAGGGTTACGCCATAATGAGGATACAGGCCTTTCCCGTTAAGACTAGTACTTAGTGTATGTGGACCGCGTCTCATCGGTCACGGTGTCTGGACATCG
>BMAC01000995.1:97030-116609 GCA_014905375.1 Phtheirospermum japonicum | reverse complement strand
CGATCCAACGCAGCAGCGACTACAGATCGGTGATGACGATCTTCCGACGATGGCGATACGGGGCTATATATATATATATAATTGTTATATATATATGATTGAATAGAAACCGACCATGCTTATTCGATTTTACGAAAATCAAATCGTTTCTATTTATTAAAAGCAATTAAAACATTGTTTGAATTAATTGATTATAAAATGGACCGTCGTCAATTGAATTTGATTCAATTATTTAAAAATTTTTGTTTTCCGCTGCGCGACGGTACCACCAATTCCCAACACGATTGTGGGGGTGCATGACATCGATTATATTCTTGTGTTATAGTTTGAATTTTTGAACGCTTATCACCCATTTTTTTTAATTATTGTTATTTCATGATGGTAATTTCTTGTTTCAAATTACCCTTACACTCTGTAATATTATTTTTGTTCTGATCATGGTGCAACTTTGTCGTTTCGGTTTATGGTAATATTTGTTTACTCTGGTTTAGTAGCTTCAACTTCCTCGATTTATGTTACAGTATCAATGACAGAGATATATCAATACACATGTGTGGTTTTGTGTGTTATTTTGTCCATCGGGTCGCCTGAGGTCTCTAACTAATCTAGCACACCATCCACATGATCATGAGGAAGTCGTGACTCAGGTCATCATAAAGATCGACTCGATAATAACGACTTCACACATGCAGTCATCTCAACATATAATCTATCAAATTTTAAATAAAACCCTATTTTGAAATAAATCATTTTTGTAATAGTGGTGCTGTGATAACGCGCTAATCGTCGTTTTAATCTTACACCCGATAATTTTATAAACTAGTAAATCAAATTATTGTCAGACTACCTTCATAAACACCTCTCGTATGGTGCCAAATAATTGTGCACATTTCTTATTTTTGTACATTTTTAATGGTGCGCATAAAAAATTTAATAAATTTCTAAACGTGTACAATTGATGTCCAGGATAAGACAGTTGCACATGAAATATATAAAATAGTAATTACCAAAACCAAAATGTAAAAAAAAAAAATTAGCAAACACTGATCATCTATATGATTTTTCAAATGTCTTTATTCAGCTCTCTATAATATTCAACCTTCACGCAGACTAACCAAACCTCACAAGCTAAATCTATGTCGTCATTGTTTTTCGAAGGGCTGTTCATTTTTTTGTTGGGTCTTGGGAGTTGAGTGGAATATAATCCTCATCGATTAATGTACCCTTTTTGGCATTTTCAGTGTCACGGAGTTCGGTCTTCTTTTCTCAAGTAGTCGATTTATGGCCTGGTTTACTGTAAAAGAAAAATAACACAGTAGTTTATTTAAATTCAACCATAACAGTTCATGGGTGAGTATGAACATTTATTTTATAATATGACGTACCCACATAATCTGCAATTATGCTTTTTGGCTTTAGGAGCCCCTCTTGCCCCAACCTTCTGCGGATCACGAATAGACGCATTTGATTGTGAAACTCTATCGGGGTCACGAATCCCGCTCAAATGCTCGAGATTAGAATTTTGTGTTGGCATCGAATCGGCAAGTACTTCCTCCGCCTTTTTTGTCGCACTTCGAACCCTCTTAATAGACTTAACAGTTGCGGATTTGGTTTACGAAGCTTTAAGACACAAGTCACTGAATTCTTGGTGAAGCACCATAAACCTCTTCAGTTGTGGATCCACTGTTAGAAAAGGAAAGCTCTCTTGCAACTGCTTCCCAGCCTCTGCGGTCCATCTCTCATGTACGCACTCACCAGGTATAGCTTGAAGATTCATATTCTTGAATGCAGTGAAGAGATGACTACATGGTAACCCATCCGACTCTAGCATCTTGCAATCGCATAGATAGGTACCTTTTGTGACATCAACCTTCACCGACCACTATTTTTTATATTCCGATCCATATTTTTCCAAAGTGAATATGTGTAGGCGGTCCTCATGTACATTTTTTTCAACAACTATCAGACCTTGCTCCTTCATTATTTCTCTTTTGACATCTTCAAATACGGCTCTAGTATAAATATTGCAACGTGATGAAGGTGTCCGTGAAGTGCAACAGTAGGTCGTATCGTTGGTGGCGCTCGCACATATTCATTTTGTTCTTTTAAAAATGTAGCTCTAATTGAGATGAGTACCTTATGGAAATGGCGTAGGAACTCGGTAATCGTGCTTCCAGACTTGCATAGGCTTTTGAATAGAGAGTTTAAAGATTCTGCCCATTGTGTTGTCCTAGCCATTCCCATGAAGTGACCTCGTAGGTATGCCTCACTCCAATTTTCTCTTCTATCGTAGGTCTCCTTAATCCAACTGCTATCCGCAACCCCATGTTTCTCGATCTCCCTTTTCCACTCACGCTCGAAACTTTGAATAGACCATCTCGCCATCATTATTTTTGAGAAGACGGTGCAAAGTTCATGTACCTTCACCTTCTGAGCACAATTTCTATTTAGATTCCAACCAAATAGTCTGTGCACTGCATTTGGGAAAATCTCTCTTATGGCGTGACGCATTGATTCATCTTGATCTGTGACAACTGAAACTGGGGATTTCTCGTCCATAGCTGCAAGGAATGTATTAAGCAACCAGAAATAAGATTCAGCGGTCTCGTTATACATCAATGAAGCTCCGAAGATAATACTTTTCTTGTGGTTATCCATTCCCGATAAAATGACCAACGGAAAGTTATAGGCATTCATTTTGTAAGTAATATCCATAATGAGCACGTCGCCAAACTTACCATATGCTGTCCGGGAGAAACCATCACACCAAAATAACCTGTTTAGTGATGCATCGTCGATGCATGTTTTCTCAATAAACAGGTTTGGGTCATTCAGCTGCATCCCTTCGAATATAGAAAGCGCAGTTTGGATGTCCCCGTTCCAAACAGTGTCACTCCATTGTTTCCCAAAGAAATTATAGCCTGCTTTCTTGTCGAACGTAGTATTGCCTGGACCACCATCAACCTGTTACAGATAATTAAAACTATGGCATGGGCGGATGCCTGCATCTCGTAGCAAACTTAACATCGCCTTTTGAGGTGATGATATGTATCTGCAAATATTTTTATTCAATTCAGTTTACTTGATAAAAATTCAATGCAATAGACACACATTCACAGAACTCTATAGACACAGATTATATCATATATGCAGTTTTGTATTTTGGTAATTTCAACAATACATTTATTTGAATTGGTTACCCTACGCGATGACATGTGACAATGCTAATATTCTATGTTGGTAGTGTGGAAAAAGAATTAAATACACCCAATTTCACGTATGGCGACAAAATTATGTTTCCTAAATATAAAGTGAAATTAACATCACATGCCTATTACACTTGAGACGGTATGCAGTTTTCGGCATTTTTAGAGGGTGGTTGTGAGCAGGTTGGAAATCTGTAACCTTGTACAAGCCAGTTGCAATGTCGTTTGCAATGCAGAGTCTAGCAGGACAATTACATTTCTTGTTTACCATCTCTTTTCGACGTCGTTTACTCCCTGGAATTGTTTCCTTCCTTAGCCCCGCACAAACACACTCCCATCTTCTGTTTTTCAAAACACCATTTTTGAACATGGAGTGGCATTTTCGAACATCGAAACCCATTTGCCTCCCATAGTTAATATAAAATGAATCTACCTCCTCACCGGTGGAAAAAACCATTCCCCTAACTGTTGCCTCGTTCGGGGGTGCTTGTGTTCGATGTTCCTCGTTGATATCATTTTGTGCATCACCTGGAGAAAATCCCTCCTCGTCGTGTGAGTTTTCCATTTTAACGTCCGACTCTGACACCCGTTGTAGGAGACTGAAACCCTAAACATAAAACAAATTTTTTTTTGAAAGAACGCATTATATTCAATCGAACAAACACGGGGATGAATGAAAACATAAAAAAATAATCATAAGCGCGCAGTATATTATAATTATACTGAGAAGAGTCATTTTTTCAACTATATTTTCGATAGAGAAAGGTATAACGTCAAACAATCGGGGAATTTTACCTGCTAGCTGGTATTTTCTCAAAAATGATTCCCACACTCTCGCTGAAAACAAAAAAAAAATCAATTGAAATACCAGCTTTAATCTTTTTTTTATAATTTGTCGTTTTGGAATTCAAGCCCCTATGTTGTGCGGTATGCGTTTGCGATTTGCCCCTGGTCGTGTGTATCTACGTGTAATCATGTGTAGGATTAGGTTAATATACATATATTTGCAACTGGGGATGCAGATTATGATTAGGGTTGCTATAATAATAATATTAGTGTATAATCGGTCCAAGGATGGGTTCTGTCTGTGTTATGTTTATTCATGGAAAGAACACTTGTGTTGAGCTTTTTCCCACATCGACGTGGTGAGAAACAATATTACATGTTAAAATTGTCAACATTCCTTGAGCCTATTGGAATTGTCAACATTCCTTGGGCCTATTGGAATCAACCCATGTTCCGGGGAATCACTAATGGGCCCAACTGGGCTACGAACTGCACTGCTTGATGGACATGGCGCGGGCCCGGGCTTCGATCTCTAATCGGATTGGCTAGGGCGTGCGCAGAGCCCGTCTAAACAACTTTTTTTTGATCCATACATTTCTAATTTCAAATGATTTCGTTTGAGATTTTTGTTTTTTTCAATCCTTACATTTTTTATTTGTAATGATTTTGACTGTTCATATGTAATTATTCAATATTATTCTAATATATGCTTATAATATCAAATATGTTTGGAGAATAAGACGAATTTAATATATAACTTATTACAGAAATATAAACAATAAAGACGTAAGATTTAGTTCTAGAAAATATATACGCTTTCTACTAATCTTAATTTATAATAAAAGATGAAATTGAAAAATAAATTAGAGTTCTAAATTTTATATTAAAAAAAAATACGAGTTATACAAAATTAATATAAAATGAATGTACCCCAATGAATATGAATATATATATATATATATATATATATATATATATATATATATATAGCATACTCAATTCCACAATATTAGAAGGAACTACTCAAACTTTCCTCACATATCATCATGTAAAATCATCAAGTATCAAAATGTAAAACTGTCACACATAATCACGTATAACTGAATAATAACAGATTTTTACAGGGTGCACCCATGTGCTTGTAATTTATTGTCCCACGGGTTGAGAACACATCCTTTCAATTTTTATTTTGTTAAATAAACAAACTTTGTTAATTGCACGAATGAAAAATATATAATAAGAGTCAAATGTCAAATTCCTCAGGAAAATTATAAAATTTAATATATTATTCAAGTTATGTAATAGCTGTAACACCGAAGCTGCGTGAATTATTTTCCAAAGCAAACAAAGCATGTAAAACAAGCACATACAATATCACTAAATTGCAATACTATGCAATGTAGGAAAACTATGAACAAGTAGCTAAATTCATTTGTTGTATATAATAACATCGTGATTTGATGGAAAATAATAGTATAATGAGAAAAAAAAATAATAGATACAAATTGCCGCATATGCGATGATGGAGTCGTTTTTTTTACTATTTATATAGTTGACTATTTTGACTGATTCGCCAATGTACCCACACTACTAGAATACATACACAAGTTCAAGATATACGCCATACCATCTCAAGATCATTGGGATATTCGAAAAAAAATCTAAATCAATAAAACCCTAAAGAAGATCAATTGAAATCATTTATAGATTGGGTAAAAAATAAAATAAAAAAAATGCATGCAAATTAGTTACAACCATTTCAATCGAAAAATATATGGGATAGAAAAGCGCAAATATATATATAAAAAATTAAAAAAATCGCTGCGAGTATTTCAAATCATTAGAATTAATTCATGGATCCAACATGAGTAATTCATTAAAAAAATTAAAAAATTTGGGCGAAGAACGCACGTGGCCCAACATGAGTAATTCATGGATCCGGTGTCCAGCAAGCGACGCAATTCATAGGCCAGGTTAGCTTGGCCCATTAGTGTATTCCCCGGACCATGGGTTAATTCCAATAGGCCAATGGGGGGCACAAATTTAAGTCTACAAATAATATGCTAGGAATCCGATGTGGGATAGATGGGACTAGTGTAACTGAAAGCAAACAAGTCAAGCATCGTCTTTTCCTAATAAAACAGATCATTTGGCACACATCAGCTCCCCATGACAATTAATTTCCAAAAATTTGTAAGTCTAATATAAAAACTAGATTTATTAATTCAACAAATTCAAAATCAGTATTAGAGGAAATTCATATGACATTGGCACACAAGATAACGCTGCCTTACAATAGCATACGGCCAACACTACCAATTCCATCTCCTCCCTTAAACATAAAAGTGAATGCAACAATCATCACTATCACAATAAGCATATTGATCATAAATTTTTGTTGTTTCTCCAATTTTTGGTTTCTAATCCTGGCAGCTTCAAACTTCGACAGTAGTTCAGCACTCAACGTGGCTTGATCATCCAAGTCTTTCAACCTTCTTGTTTGATCCTCTTGCATTCTATGCAGCTTAGCCTCCTTAAGATCAAGCCTCTCGGAAAGTAGTTTCTCTGTCACATCCTTTCGTTTTAATTGTTCTTGTAGAACGTCTTTTTGGGCCTTCAATTTCTGAAAACAACTCCTTTGGAATGGTGACAAGGGCGGATCGATCCAAACAAAGTACCCACAGTCCTTATTGATCTACGGCAAAAACAATTATCATAAGCCAATGGACAATATTGTGTATTGTTAATCTGTACCCAATTTAGAAAATAATCCAATAACAACACAAACACATGCAAAAGATACAATTATAGTAAAAAAAAAATGAAATAGCGACGATATATCGATGAAAAAATTGGACATCAAACTGGAACAAGAAAACGGTCAGGATTATATCAACATGACACCTTTCTTAGACTGCATCTGCAGAACCTCATCGCAGGGTGATCATCTGACATGGATGTGAGAACATATGCTTCAATATCATGATAACATTTATTCTTTTCAATGAATTTTGAGTCATAAGAGCTCATATTTTCAATAATTGGAGAAGCACTTGTCATTATTTAATGCTATTGAAAAATGAGGAGTATCGAGATTTTGGATGGAGAAATAATTCAGATTGTCGGATCTATCGTCTTCTCTGCACCATGGGACAACGGTCGTGATCTGTTTTTAATGGAGATTAGGTTTTTATTGTTAATAAATCAAGTGGAGATTAGGGTTTGTACATTAAGAATATTCTTTTATAATCGTCGAAGGATGGACTGTGGCTGTGTACAGATTGTCTGTGTTAAACTTTATCCCACATCGGCTTGCCATTAAACAATATTACATGTTAAAATAGTGAACATTCCTTGGGCCAATTGGAATCGGCCCCCTGGTCCGGGGAATCACTATTGGGCCCAACTGGGCTATGAACTGCTTGATGGACATAGCGCGGGCCCGGGCTTTGATCTCTAATCGGATTGGCTAGGGCCTGCGCAGAGCCCGTCTAAGCATTTTTTTTTTAATATCTACATATAATTTCTTATAATTTCGTACATTTACATGTACTTACTTATTTTTATTCCAAAATGTTTTTAAATATTCAATATTTATCACAATCTTTTGTGTCTATTTGAATATCTAACTTTTATTCGAATTTTTTTATTTTAAATTACAGTAAATAAAGAGATGGATTGTTTTAATACTAGAGCGGTTGATCGAATTCAAAACTAATGTATTGATTAATTATTATTTTCATGGAATGATTATTTATTTATCAGAATGAGTAAAATAAAATAATATTGGTCTTCGGAATTTATTATTCTATATATACTTGAGAATTTACTATAAATTAAAATAAAATCATATGCCAAATCTGGTACAATATGCGGGTGTTGAACTATTATATAAAATATTCAATCACATCATTAAATACGACTAAATATATTACATACTTAATTCCTCATTACATAAAATAAACTATTTACTCGCGCAGTAATGCGTAGTCTTGCTAAATCATGAATGTATGAAATATTTGGTGAAAAGGATGGTCCTCAACAAGGAATGTGCTCGAAATATATTGAATATTTAGTTTGTGTAAATTTGTATAGTATATGGTTAATTTCATGGATTTTATTCACATGACAATGCAATTCTATGAAACTTTAGATATTCGAATTTTTTTATTGTAAATTACAGTAAATAAAGAGATTGATTGTTTTAATACTAGAGTGGTTGATCGGATTCAAAACTAATGTATTGATTAATTATTATTTTCATGTAATGATTATTTATTTATCAGAATGAGTAAAATAAAGTAATATTGGTCTTCGAAATTTATTATTCTATATATACTTGAGAATTTACTATAAATTAAAATAAAAAATCATATGCGAAATCTGGTACAATATGTGAGTGTTGAACTAGTATATAAAATATTCAATCACATCATTAAATACGACTAAATATATTACATACTTAATTCCTCATTACATAAAATAAACTATTTACTCGCGTAGTAATACGTAGTCTTGCTAAATCATGAATGTATGAAATATTTGATGACAATGGTGGTCCTCAACAAGGAATGTGCTCGAAATATATTGAATATTTAGTTTGTGTCAATTCGTATAGTATATGGTTAATTTCATGGGTTTTATTCACATGCCAATGCAATTCCATGAAACTACAATTTGTGTTTTAAAGAATTGTAATTGCGTTAGATTTTAATCGTTTATATCAAATTTCGCATGCAACATATGTGTAAGTGATTTATGTATGAGTCTCCTTTTCATTATATTGAATTTAATATATAGCTTACGACTAATTTTGTGATAAGCTATCTGGTAGTTGAAAAGCTAGCTGATAACTGCTAAGTTATTCGAGATCACATAGCTGGTAGTTGATGACCAGTAATTGAACACCTAGTTTATATAAATAAAAGCATCTGAATAATGCAGCTAAAATCTCTTTGATCATAAATACTAAATTACACAGACGTACATGTTTAAAGTTACAGTATTAATGCTATTTTTTTATTTATTTGTCCTTTTCATTAGAATTGTAGATTTATTAACTATTGTTTCCATTTCTAATTTAATTCTATTTATATTTTTCAATATTTGCACTACAAAATTTTAAACAAACTCGTGCTAAATTTGAAATTTAATATAAAATCTAGTTCAACATTGAAATCAACATAACCAGACAGATTAAGGAAAGAATATAACACCATGTAAGGTAGGGTTGAAAGACCAAAGGAAATAAATTTGACACTACTGATTAGCTCTCGGCCCTAAAAAATTTAAAGTCGTGTCACTTATTTACACCATTTCCATCATTACAACGGACTGAGTAGCTGGAAATAATATTGTTTCGATTTTTGAGGGGAAAGATCAAATCAACTCAGTTCTCCATTTTGGATGTTAAAGTTGGATAACTTTCAACGTAAAGGACGACATGCATTTAGTGGGCACCTATATTTGACAAGATTACCGAAATTGCCCTTAATCAATAATTATGAATTACACCATTATCATTTATACTTTACTCTAAATGATTAACGTATTCATTTTCGTTTACAAGAATAATCTACACCACAAATTTTCATCATTTTTTGTGTTCAGAAAAAAATTACTCATTACGTACTAGTATATAAAAAGTTTTTTTAATATTATAAAAATGAAATTACGAGGATAAAAAGTCCTAATTAGTTAGTAGAATATAATGTATTTATCTTGAACAATATTATTTTACCAGGACTACCCTATGCTTTATACAATGCAATTTTCTTTATTATGTTTTACGAACAATTCAGTATTATCACAGCACAATTGAAAAACTGGTGGGAGAAAAAATTTACGAGGCGCCATTACACACGAAATATGAAAATATGATAAAGAAGCTGCTCAAGTGCATACATTAATGTGCATGCGTTCAGAAATATGTGTATTAAAGCAATACGTAATAAATCAGCTAGTAAATAAACCGAGAAATAAAGTTAAAATTCTATAAAAGTAATCATTTCAAATAAACAATACCCTTCTTGAAGTAGTAAACCAAATCACTCAAAAAATATTGTGTTGCAACTTTTCCAGTCCAAGACAATTAATTGATTCGTCTTACACAACACATACGTGTCTTTTGGGCTTCAGCACCGATGACTTTTCACATCCGCCCTCAAAGTATTATTTAAGGCAGCTCTCACATTGTCAAGCCTCACTTTCCTTCTTCTTTGATTTTCTCCCTTAAATTCTCTTATGATCTTCAATGTCTATCTCTGACAGCAGTGACTCTGATCACAGTCCTGGGCTTGTCGAACAACTGGAGACGGAGATTTTCCATCTCAAAAAGGACTTTGTCGATAAACTGTTCAGCATTATGGAGATAATTGCGGAGAGCGACCATTACAAGGAGGAGAGGGATCAACTGCGTGCTGAGAACGCTGACCTGCGCAAGAGATTGGGAGTTCGAGTAGAAGGAGAAAAAACCTGTGTAATATAAGTTGAAGTAAACTGTCTTTTTATTGTAGTTTTTTTTAAAAATTTTATATGGGGTTATCAATGAATTATCAGTTGTTGTGACGATGTTGTCTACCTTTGAATTATCAGTAACAACTATTAACTCATTTTTATATTGAAAGTGTACTATTTTTCATATTTAATTGCAATAAGGGGCTGCAAATTAATCACTCATCATTATTTTCTACCACTGATTAAGACCGTAAAGGATCTAGATTTTGTATTAGAGTAACAATACACTTTATGTGTTGAATACGAGATTTTTTAAGGCATGGGATTTGTGCACCGACAGAGAATTTTATCCGATATTTTTTGCATGTAGTTGCATCTGGTGTTGATTTTTGAGGTCACGGTTTTTATAATAAGAGTAATCTTATAATAAAGGGGAGAGATGAATTTTGGAAGTGGTCTGTTTATGGATGGTAAGAGCAGCTGAAGGATAAACAATGGTGTGAGTTCAAGATTGTCCCACATCGGCGCACTAATAAAAAATCTCAGTACTTAAAATTGCCAACATTCCTTGGGCCTAATGGAATCGACCCCTGGTCCGGGGAATCACTATTGGGCCCAAGTGGGCTACGAACTGAACTGCTTGATGGACATGGCGCGGGCTCGGGCTTTGATCTCTAATCGGATTGGCTAGGGCCTACGTAGAGCCCGTCTAAGAAAATTTTTTTTTACTCCATACATCTTTAATCTTTAATGACTCAATTATTCAATATTATTCTAATATATGTTTATAAATTAAAATTTTTTATTTTTCATAATTTGACGAATTCAAATTGTTATTAACACAATAAATTTGAAATTAAAAAAAGATACAATGATGGACATGACCAAATATATTGCATAAAATTCAATAATACATATAATAACTACTCACTAAACAAAAAATCAAAGGCCAATTTTCTTGATTTCATTTGAATCTTATAACAAAAATCCTTCACATTAGACTGTTTTAGGCCGCATGGTAAGAACCAAGCGTAACCTCGTTGTTTCAGCCCAAAAAGTGAACTGCCTGAACCTACACCACAAAAACAGATTAGGAAGGACCACCGGTGGTTTTRCGGTGGAAACCTCTCCGATGCTTAAGTTAGTAAGCGTTTGAGGTGTTTTTCAGAAAGAAAGCAGGAATGCTCAAGAGAATTACATACCTCTCTCAGCTTTGGGGCTGAGACATTTATAGCTTATTCCTGTGGGGACCTCAGTCGGGATCCTAGGGACACGCACCGCGAATCATGGGCCGTTTGGGAAACAGTTTCTGAACAAGTGGTCCCACTTGTTCCTTCTTAAGTAAGCCGAAGGCCAGGTCTGACCAAGCCAGCGAATCTTTTATTATTTTCAGGACTGCCTAGCCCGGTAATACTCCTTAAGTGGGCAGATCGGCCCAGTCTCCCCATCCGCAGTCACTATTGATTTCAGCTCTTTCCCCATTCAGGTCTAGCTGGAATATCTAGAAGTTCCCCGGTGGGGACCCTTCTCCGAGATCTCGGGAACAAGGCCCATAAATCAAGGACCATCAAGGTAACTAATGGTCCCCCGATTTGCCTTTTCCTGTTTACAAACTATCAGGTCTGTCTAAGGCTACTTCTCTCCCAAGAGAGATTTGACCATACTTTTTACACGCAAGTCAGTCAACTCTCATTACCTTTACTACTAAATCCAGGTCTACCTCAATCCAGGTCTACCTTAATACTGCCCTATCAACTCCTCCCCCCCAAAAAAGGGTTGAGGTAGACTTGGATTTAGTAGTAAAGGTAATGAGAGTTGACTGAATTGCGTGAAAAAAGTATGGTCAAATCTCTCTTGGGAGAGAAGTAGCCTTAGACAGACCTGATTGTTTGTCAACAGGAAAAGGCAAATGGGGGGACCATTAGTTACCCGGATGGTCCTTGATTTATGGGCTTTGTTCCCGAGATCCCGGAGAAGGGTCCCCACCGGGGAACTTCTAGATATTCTAGCTAGACCTGAATGGGGAAAGAGCTGAAATCAATAGTGACTGCGGATGGGGAGACTGGGCCGATCTTCCCACTTAAGGAGTATTCCGGGCTAGGTAGTCCTGAAAATAATAAAAGATTCGCTGGCTTGGTCAGACCTGGCCTTCGGCTTACTTAAGAAGGAACAAGTGGGACCACTTGTTCAGAAACTGTTTCCCAAACGGCCCATGATTCGGGGCGCGTGTCCCTAGGATCCCGGCTGAGGTCCCCACAGGAATAAGCTATAAATGTCTCAGCCCCAAGGCTGAGAGAGGTATGTCATTCTCTTGATCATTCCTGCTTTCTTTCTGAAAAACACCTCAAACGCTTACTAACTTAAGCATCGGAGAGGTTTCCACCGGAAAACCACCGGTGGTCCTTCCTAATCTGTTTTTGTGGTGTAGGTTCAGGCAATTCACTTTTTGGGCTGAAACAATTGGCGCCGTCTGTGGGAACTGCGATCAAGCTAAGGCGTGAGGTTTTCTTTTTATTCTATGGCTTCAGACGGCTTACGGCGGAACTTGGTGGGAGAGCTCGGCGGAACCCCTAGTTCCGCTGCGCTGTGGGGGATGCCCAGGTCAATAGATACGTCGGCGATGGGGCCAGGAGAGACAGCGCCGTCGGCAGGGGCCACGCCTGGCACCACACCGCCCCCACTCAGTAGATATGTGCCAACTACGGGCGGTTCATTTAACGAGCCCTTCCTTTTGCAGCTCTTGGAGCTAATCGGCAAAGCCGTGGAGACGGCGGTGGAAAAGAAGTTCACGGAGATGGCGCCGCCTCCATCCAACACGCCACCAGCACGAACTGTCCCGGTGGTGGGAACAGAACCATTGCGAGGACAGCATGCGGGTCGGGCTCCTTTACAAGATGGGGAAGAGCACTTCTCCACCTCCGACAGTGAGACTTCAAGCCAGATCAATCCAGGTCTGGCTGAACAGATGCAGAGCTTGCAAAAAGAGGTGAGGGAGTTTAAGAGGAAAATAGCGACTGGCGGTGTGATTCCAGCGAGAAGGGGTACGCCATTTACTGAGGAAGTTATGCGAGATGATGTGCCAGCTTCATATCGCTCCCTAGGCTTCGAGTACAATAGAACCACAGACCCATGGGACCATCTTAGTCGCTTCGAGATCGCGGCAGCCCTGCATAAATTTTTAGAAGCCGTTATGTGTCGGGTCTTCCCGATGACTTTTACTAAATCAGCTCAGCTCTGGTTTAGTCAGCTGTCGCCGAGGTCTATCAGCAATTTTGACGAGTTCAGCTCAGCCTTTTTACACCAGTTCACGAGCTGTAGAAAGTATCAGAAAATGCTGCTCGAACTTTTCAGTTTGAGGCAGAAAGAGAATGAGAGCCTCCGCGCTTACGTCAACAGGTTTACAACCGCTAAGTTAGAGGTGCCTTCTGCGTCTGAAGAGCTGTTGGTGAACGCTCTGGCGCAAGGTTTGAGAAGAGGGGAATTCTTTTAGTCACTGGTGGTGAAACCAGCTCTGAAATTTGGAGAGCTCTTGGAAAGAGCAGAAAAGTATATCCATTTAGAAGAAGCTTTGAAAATCAAAGAGGAAGGAGAGAAGAAGCCCAGACCAGATCTGTCTGCAGGAAGACCTCGTTTTGATATATATACCCCTTTGGCGACGCCGCAAGGCGAAATACTGCAGGCTATAGAGAGGCATCCAGAACTTAAATGGCCCAAGACGTACTCACAGAAGCCTAAGAAAGAAAGATTTGATCGATTCTGTCGTTTCCATAATGAATATGGACACAATACTGATGAGTGTACACATCTGAAAGACGAACTGGAAAGAATGGTTCAGGCTGGGCACCTGAAGGAGTACGTTCGTATGAGGAGAAAAGAGTCCAGGTCTGGCAACAAGGGCTATGACAGGTTTAACCAGGGCAAGAAAGACCAGGATAGAAGCCGCTCTGATGGGAGACGGACTGATCAAGCCCAAGTCATTCATGGGGAAATCCAGATGATCACTGGAGGAGAGCTGGAGGAGCATTCTAAGCGAAAGCAGCATAGTTATGTCAGAGCTGCAAAAGACTTAGTTCGCAAGTCACGCGATGTAGGACAGATGACCTCTACCCCTAACATCTTTTTTGGGTCCGAGGATGGCGATGGCATTTTGGCTCCACACATGGATGCTCTGGTTATAACTGCAACCATCGCCAATTATAATGTGCGGAGAATTTTCGTGGATATTGGAAGTTCCGCCAACATTTTGTTTTTTGATTGATTTAGGCAGTTGAAATTGAACGTTGAGCTGGAAGAGGTCACCACCTCTCTAGTTGGATTTGCAGGGGGAGCCCTGAAGACCTTAGGAGCGGTGAGGATCCTTGTAACATTGGGAGAGGATCCGTATAGGGTGACAAGAACGGTACGTTTCTTGGTGGTGGATGCACCTTCTTCTTATAATGTCATGTTGGGTCGGCCATCCCTGAGCCAGTTCCAGGCTGTTATATCTGTCTTCCATATGAAGATGAAGGTTCCGGCGGAAGATGGAACGGGAGAGGTCAGGGGTGACCAATATGCCTCGCGACAGACCTACGTAGAGTGCGTCAGGAGGAATGCGGAGGAAGAAATACAGAGCAAAAGGGCTAGAGTAGAGCCGCCAAAGACAGATCTGGTTAGTAGAGAGGAAGGGCTGATGATGGTCGAGGTAATCCCAGGGGATGAGAGCCGGGTCCTTCAAGTAGAGACAACCCTCAACCCGGAAATTTTGATAGATCTGGTTGCGCTGTTGAGAGGCAGCTCGGATGTGTTTGCTTGGTCCCCGGAAGACCTGGTAGGGATCGATCCAGAGGTGGCAGAGCACCGCCTCAACATCAGCTCGGATGCAAGGCCAGTAAAGCAAAAGAAACACAATTTTGGACCCGAGAAGGAGGCAGTCATAGAGGCTGAGGTGGAAAAACTATTAAAATCTAAGCACATCAAGGAAATACAATTCCCTGAATGGCTTTCCAATGCTGTCCTGGTTCCCAAGACTCAGAAGGACTGGCGCATGTGTATCGATTTCAGGGACCTCAATCGTGCTTTCCCGAAAGATCACTATCCTTTACCTAGAATTGACCAGCTCGTCGACTCTACTGCAGGATGTGAACTCTTGAGTATGATGGATGCATCCCAAGGGTATCACCAGATTAGATTAGCCAAAGAGGATTGGAAGCGGGTCAGCTTTATTACCCCGAAGGGGACGTATTGCTATGTTGTGATGCCTTTTGGTTTGAAAAATGCAGGAGCCACCTATCAACATTTGGTTGATAAGATGTTTAAAAACCAACTGGGGCGAAACATGGAAGTTTACGTGGACGATATGCTGGTTAAGAGCGTGAAAGAAACGTCGCATGTGGAAGATCTGCGGGAGACCTTTGATACTCTGCGACGGTACAGGATAAAGCTTAATCCCAAGAAATGCGCGTTCGGGGTTAGAGCTGGTAAATTCCTGGGCTACATGGTCACAGAGAAGGGTATCGAGGCGAATCCCGAGAAGGTCAGAGCAATTATGGACATGCGGGCGCCTAGGAATGTGAAAGAAATGCAATGCTTAGCAGGGCGTATTAACGCTTTAAGCAGATTTGTGTCCAGGTCTGCAGAGAAGAGTTTACCATTCTTTCAAGCTCTGAGGAAGAAAGCAAAATCTCAATGGAACGATGAGTGTGAGGAAGCATTTAAAGCATTGAAAGAGCATTTGGCTGGCATGACCTTGRTCACAAAGCCTGTCCAAGGGGAGCCATTGATCCTATACTTATCTGTAGGACATCAGGCGGTCAGCTCGGTTTTAATCAGAGAAGAAGGTAAAATACAGAGACRAGTCTARTTCTGGAGCAAGMTCTTGCACGCAYCAGAAATCAGATATGTAGAAGTGGAAAAGGCGATGCTAGCGATAATAGGGACTGCTCGCAAGTTACGGCCATATTTTCTTTCTCATGGGATAGTTGTGCGAACTAACCTCCCACTGAGGGCCATAATTGGCAAACCAGAGGCATCCGAACGGCTAGTCAAGTGGATAATAGAGCTCAGTGAGTTCGACGTTACATTCGAGGTGAGGACAGCAATAAAAGCCCAAGCCTTAGCTGATTTTATGCAGGAAATGACCGGCCCTCCGGGTGCACTGAAAGAATGGACCATCTTTACAGATGGCTCGGTCTGCAATCAGGGCTGTGGGGCAGGGATTGTCTTGATAGATCCAGCTGGTGTGTCGACCGAATTTGTTGTACGCTTGAATCATACATTTTCCAATAACGCCGCTGAATATGAGGCCCTCTTGCGAGGAATCCAAATGTTGAAAGATCTGGGTGCAAAGCGGGTATGTGCTAAAGTGGATTCCCAGCTGGTTTGCAAGAAGATCAGTGGTGAATTTGAAACTCGGGAGGAGAACATGCAAAAATATCTGGCTAAATTTAGAGAGCTAGTTAAGGACATGAAGGGCTGCACGGTGTTGCAGATTTCTCGGGAAGAGAATGTCAGAGCTGATTATTTAGCAAAAATAGCCAGCTCAGCTACAGACTCTGACAAGAGGACAATAACATTACTTGGAGCAAATGTGGAGTTCGATGTTGCACAGGTCTGTTCGGTATATGAAATTGATGATTGGCGTTCCCCTATTACAGCTTATTTACAACATGATGAATTGCCGGAGGATCGAAGAGAGAAAGCTAAGGTGAAAATTAGGTCTGCTCGTTTTTGTTTGATCGGAGGAATCCTTTTTTCGGCGCGGGTTTGGAAGACCCTTGTTGCGGTGTCTAAGCTTGGAGGAAGGCGCCCAAGTCCTTAGGGAAATCCATGAGGGCTATTGTGGTAATCATATGGGGGCCAGAGCTCTGGCCAGCAAAGTGTTAAGAGCTGGTTACTTCTGGCCCTCTTTGAAGAAAGAGGCTGAAGCCTTTGTCAGGAAGTGTGAAAAATGCCAGAAGATGGCCGCCCTGATTCATCAACCAGCGGAAGAGCTGTTAACGATGAGCTCCCCTTGCCCTTTTGCGAAATGGGGGATTGACCTTGTCGATCCGTTTCCGATGGCTCCCGCTCAGAAAAGATTTTTAATTGTAGCCATAGACTATTTTAGTAAGTGGGTTGAGGCGGAAGCTCTGGCAAAAATAACAGAGGAAGCGGTAATGGGATTTATATGGAAAAATGTTATCTGTCGCTTTGGTGTGCCAAGAGTCTTGATATCGGATAATGGTACTCAGTTCACGGGAGCCAAAATTAAGGCCTGGTGTGTTAAGATGAAAATCCAGCAGCATTTCACGTCTGTATATCATCCGCAGGCGAATGGTCAAGTCGAAGTAACTAATCGCATTCTTGTCCAGGGACTTAGATCACGCCTAGAAAGATCTGGGGGGAAATGGGTGGAAGAGCTGAATGCAGTACTTTGGGCATATCGCACAAATCCAAAGGAGAGTACAGGTGAAACCCCCTTTAGCCTTGTATATGGCATGGACGCTGTAGTGCCTGCGGAGATCAGCTTAGAGACACACCGGATTCAGAATTTCAATGAAGAGCAGAACGAGCTGTTGAGGCAAGATGCTCTGGATTTGATTGAGGAAAAAAGAGAGCAGGCCGCAGCCAGAATGGCCCATATCAAGGGGAGAATAAAGGCTACATATGATAGATCCGTAATTAAGAGGCAATTTCAGGTAGGGGACCTGGTTTCGAGAAGGTCTGATTTAGGAAAGGCCAAAGGAAAATTAGATGCCACGTGGCAAGGCCCGTTTAGAGTTACTAATGTTTTGGCTGGAGGAGCGTATGTGTTGGAAGAGCTGGATGGGACCGAGATCCCCAGCGCTTGGAACGTTACCAATCTGTGAAAACTTTATACGTAATTGTAACCCTTAACGTTTGCTTATTTATTAAATGAAGAATTGCAGAGTTAACGTTCGAGGATTCCCGTAATCTCTCCTAACTAGATGGCCAGTAAGATCATTATTTCTGAATGGATCCCAGAATTCATTATTAATGATGAGTTACCTTTAATCTTTGATTGATAGATGGTGAAGACACTTACAGAGAATACAAGAAAATACAAGGAGATATCTTAGCATTATAATTGCAGAGGTACAAATCACAAGAGTAGAAAAAACAACAGAATAAAAGTAAAGCCTTAAGATGGAGGTGCAGAAGCAAGAAGTTGACGGAGTCGTTGGATCTCTTCCTCATGTTCTAGAAGGCGGACACGAAACCAGTCTGATACATCCACGGCAATATCCGAGTCGACATACAATTCAGAGTTCTCCCTTTTCAGGTCGAGAATGAGTTGCTGAAGGCGGTGTCGTTCATGATGGTATTGCAGTTTCCTCTCAGTCAATTTCTCCACACGGTCCTGCAACTGGGAAACTTCTTCCCTGTGTCGATTCCTCTCATGAAGTAGTCGGGTATGTACCTTGACAGAAATATGGTTTGAAGACGATGACGACGCCATTATGAGGGGAACATAAACGGAGAATAGATACCATTATATATAGGAAAGGAAAAGGCGGGAAATTACATTAAGTTGGCGCGCAAAGGACTTAGAAAAGGCACGATTGGATAAGGACGGATGTCCTAGATTTTGCCCGACCTGATTGTCGGTTAAAGCCACGATTGGCTAAGGATGGATGTCCTAGACTTTGCCCGACCTGATTGTCGGTTAAAGCCAGGATTGGCTAAGGATGGATGTCCTAGACTTTGCCCGACCTGATTGTCGGTTAAAGCCAGGATTGGCTAAGGATGGATGTCCTAGACTTTGCCCAACCTGATTGTCGGTTAAAGCCAGGATTGGATAAGGATGGATGTCCTAGACTTTACCCGACCTGATTGTCGGTTAAAGCCAGGATTGGCTAAGGATGGATGTCCTAGACTTTGCTCGACCTGATTGTCGGTTAAAGACAGGACTGGCTAAGGATGGATGTCCTAGATTTTGCCCGACCTGATTGTCGGTTAAAGCCAGGATTGGCTAAGGACGGATGTCCTAGATTTTGCCCGACCTGATTGTCGGTTAAAGCCAGGATTGGCTAAGGACGGATGTCCTAGATTTTGCCCGACCTGATTGTCGGTTAAAGCCAGGATTGGCTAAGGACGGATGTCCTAGATTTTGCCCGACCTGATTGTCGGTTAAAGCCAGGATTGGCTAAGGA